>JARBWK010000012.1:15427118-15442118 GCA_030556195.1 Anolis apletophallus
CCTTCCTTCAGGCGCGGCCGCTGCAAGAGCTAGGGAGACGGCAGAGGGTGGAGGGCGGCTCGCCGATCCTGCCCTGGCGTGCAAGCCCGTGAGCGGCCCTGCGCGAGCGAGGAAGAGGCGGGGGGAAGTCTGACGTGGCTTCCCTCCGCCTCCTCCTCACTTGCGCCGCCCCTCTCCTCGCGCCCGAGATCGAAAATTTTCAAAAAAATTTTTCCAATTTTTTTTAAAAACCCTGATGACTTGCAGGGGGTTAGGGGGGCGTGGGAAAGGGGCTTGGGGGCCGTGTACGGCCCCAGGGCCGCCAGTTGGACAGCCCTGTTCTAACACAAGACAAAGACTTTCCTTGGGTTTTATGCAGAAAGCCCAACATATCGGATGGCGGGGTAGCTCAGAGGAGACCCAGGCATCTTCAAGTGAGTTGGTCGGCACCCAGAGGAAGGTCCTATACCTTCAGTATAGGCCAGCTGGCTAGGGTCTCGAGTGTCCCAAGCAAGTAAGAGACTGTAAAGTTTCTTTTATCCTTTTGGGGAACCAAGTTTAGTGCCTGATTAAGATAACTCATTTTTTTGTACAATAAAGAGTTATATATAGTGTCCAGTTTGGTCCTTGGGAGCCCAAGCCTCTATAGCAGGGGTGGGCAATTATTTTTTCCAAGGGGCCACACGAGAGCCAAAAAATATGATGGAGGGCTGCACCTAAAGGCTGAACTACATTCTACATAATATCAATTGAATTTCTTTAATAATAATAATAAAAGGCACTACATTGCGTTTTTGATATATTAATAAGACTGATCATAGTATATGTTATGAGCAATGAAAAAGAGAGGCTGTCATAGGAAAAATGACATTTATTCACTAAAATTTTTACAAAACAAAGGTTAACAAAATGTGAACATTTGTATCATTTGTGATTCATTATATCAGGGGTCAGGAACCTTTTTGACTCAGAGAGCCATAAAAGCAAAATATTTGGAAATTTATTTCAGTGAGAGCCATATAATATATTTTATATTTTAAGACTGAATTCAACTAAATGTTGAATAAGAAGCCCCTGAATTTATTCATCATAATAATGATAATATTCATTCAGCCTCTGCTAATAATAATAATAATAATAATAACAACAACAGCAGTTTCCTAGAATAGGAGGATACCTCCAAGGGCCATCCAGTTCAACCTCCTTCTGCCATAAGGGAAAAACACAATCAAGGCACTCCTCACAGATGGCCATTCAGCCAATAATATAATAATAATAATAATAACAACAACAACAGGTTCCTAGAATAGGAGGATACCTCCAAGGGCCATCCAGTTCAACCTCCTTCTGCCATAAGGGAAAAACACAATCAAGGCACACCTCACAGATGGCCATTCAGCCAATAATAATAATAATAATAATAATAACAACAACAACAGGTTCCTAGAATAGAGGATACCTCCAAGGGCCATCCAGTTCAACCTCCTTCTGCCATAAGGGAAAAACACAATCAAGGCACTCCTCACAGATGGCCATTCAGCCAATAATAATAATAATAATAACAACAACAGGTTCCTAGAGTAGGAGGAGACCTCCAAGGGCCATCCAGTCCAACTTCCTTCTGCCAGGGCCCTTCCACACAGACCTTTAACCCTGAATATTAAGGCAGAAAATCCCACAATATCTGCTTTGAACTGAGTTATCTGAGTCCACACTCATATAATCTGGTTTAAAACAAATAACATGGGATTTAATCAGATGTGTGGAAAGTAAGTCAGATAAGCCAGGGACTTTCCACACAGGCCTATAACCCTGAACATTAAGGCATAATATTCATTCAACCTCTGCTCATAATAATAATAATAATAATAATAAACAACAACAACAGGTTCCTAGAGTAGGAGGAGACCTCCAAGGGCCATCCAGTCCTACCTCCTTCTGCCATAAGGGAAAAACACATTCCTCACAGATGGCCATTCAGCCATCTTGAACCAAACTTAGTACACTGAACTCTCATGAGACCAACAGAAAGAACTGAAAGGGTTTGCTGGGCATTTACCTTGAGTTTGGAAGTTGTACTTCACCTACTTCCAGAGAGCTTCGTGGACTCAAATAATGATGGATCAGGACCAAACTTGGCATGAATCCTCAATTTGCCCAAAGAGAAGAGGAGGAAGCCGATGAGGGAACGGAAGCGCCCCCCCGCACCCTCCCGCCTCAGCCCCGCCCCTTTCCCGCTCTGGCCCCGCCCCTCTCCCTCGCTGCACTCTCTCTCCTTCCCTTTTACGTTCAGGTGGTGGAAGGGGAAAGGAATGAAAGGGGGAAAGAGAGAGGGAGGGAGGGAGGGAGGGAAGAAAACAAGAAGACAGGAAACAGAAGAAAGGAAAGAGCGCCGAGGCAAGAGGGAGGGGGAGCACACGAGGAGGAAGTGAAGGGAGGACGACGAAGGCGAAGGCATGCTCTTGCTCCTGGCCGCCTCCCCTTCTTCCCCCTTCCTTCCCTTCCTCTCCGCTTGCCTGCCTGCCTGCTTCTTCACGTTTGTAGCCGCCCCAATGGGAGTTCGCCTCCCTCTCTTCAGGAGGAAGCCTTGAGGGAGCCAAGGGCCGGACAGCATCGGATGCTGGGCCGGATCCGGCCTGCGGGCCGTAGGTTGCCCACCCCTGCTCTATAGCAGTGTTTTTCAACCTTTTTTGAACCACGGCACACTTTTTACAGTTACAAAATCCTGGGGCACACCACCAACCAAAATGACACAAAATGACACCCTAACACAGTAATACATATAGTTAATATGTTTTTAAATGTATTCAGACACTCAGTGTGAAACCTGGGCCTGTTTCGATGAACACAACATATATATGACTTCCTCTCACATACTTATACATGGCGATCATGTCTTCTCTCAGACTTCTCTTCTTCAGGCGAAACATGTTCCAGCTCTTCAAGCCGCTCTTCATAGGGCTTGTTCTCCAGACCCTTGTGAAATTTCACCCTGAGTGAAACTTGCTTCCAGTTAACTATGGATGTTATGAAGCTGTTATAAACAGTTCCTTGGGGGGGGGGGCAACTCTAAAAAAAATCCAGTAAAATAGTAAAAAAAACATTTCCAAGTGGAGAGGCTCAATTTGTTTCTTAGAAACCTGTGAATGCTTCAGCCTCCCGATGCTCCCAGGTTCGCTCACTGCCCAATTCACCGACGTAGAGCTTCCGGCATTTGGCGGAGCCCTTCCTTTGCCTCGGGGAGGATCTTTGGGGAGGGAAAGAGGGAGAAAGAGCTGCTAGGAGGGGGAAGAGTGTCAATTTTCCACGGCACACCTGCTGATCGCTCACGGCACACTAGTGTGCCACGGCACACTGGTTGGGAAACACTGCTCTCTAGGAAGGCAAGAAGCAATCCCACGGTGTAGAGACCACATCCTTGCCCTTCCCTGGGTGTTTACAGACTGGGTGCGACGGCACATATTCCTTCTCACTTGTTAGGCATTATAGGAAAAGGAAAAATAAATCTAGCCTACTTGCTTCCAGCCACAAAAGGGACAGAGATTTGTGGGACAAAAGGGACAAAAAACTTGTGAAATTGCTGAAATTCTAGCCAAAATATATAACCTTTCTCTAAGATCAGGCACTGTACCCGAGGACTGGAGGGAGGCAAATGTAACTCCGATCTTCAAGAAAGGATCCAGGGGTGATCCAGGAAATTATAGGCCAGTTAGTCTAACCTCAGTTCCAGGCAAAGTGATGGAAACCATTATTAAAGAAAAAATTACTAAGCACATAGAAGAACAGGCATTGCTGAAGGAAAATCAACATGGTTTCTGCAAAGGCAAATCATGTCTTACTAACTTGTTAGAATTCTTTGAGGGTGTAAATAAACACATAGATAAAGGGGACCCAGTCGATATTGTTTACCTTGACTTTCAAAAGGCTTTTGACAAAGTCCCTCACCAAAGGCTCCTAAATAAGCTCTTCAGCCATGGAATCAGGGGACAGGTCTTGTCCTGGATTGGAACCTGGCTAAACTGTAGGAAACAAAGGGTGGTAATAAACGGACATTTCTCTGGGTGGAAAGAGGTGAGAAGTGGCGTACCCCAAGGTTCAGTTTTGGGTCCGTTACTTTTTAATTTATTCATTAATGATCTGGATGTAGGAGTGAATTCTGAGGTAGCAAAGTTTGCAGACGACACTAAATTGTTCAGGGTAGTTAAAAATGAAACTGACTGTAAAGAGCTCCAGAAAGATCTCTCGAAATTGAGTGAATGGGCAACAAAGTGGCAAATGCAGTTTAACCTAAACAAGTGTAAAGTCATGCACATCGGGGCAAAGAACCCCAAATACACTTATCAACTGATGGGATCAAAGCTTTCTGAGACAAACCAGGAAAGGGATCTTGGGGTTTTGGTGGACAGCTCAATGAAGACGTCAATCCAGTGCGCTGCAGCAGTGAAAAAAGCAAATTCTATGCTTGGCATGATCAGGAAGGGAATCGAAAATAGGTCGGCAAATGTTGTATTGCCTCTCTACAAATCTATGGTGAGGCCACATCTGGATTCTGGTCACCGCACCTCAAGAAGGATATAACGGAACTGGAAAAGGTACAAAGAAGGGCAACAAGAATGATCCAAGGGATGGAGCAGCTCCCTTATGAAATCAGGTTGCAACGCCTTGGTCTTTTCAGCCTTGAAAGACGGCGTCTAAGAGGTGACTTGATCGAAGTGTATAAAATCATGCATGGGATAGAAAAGGTGAATAAAGAAAAAATATTTTCTCTGTCACCCAACACTAGGACTAGGGGGCACTCCCTAAAGCTCCAAGGCAGGAAAGTTAGGACTAATAAAGGGAAATATTTCTTCACCCAGAGGGTCATTGGGTTATGGAACTCACTTCCAGAGGAGGTTGTGACAGCGGTCAGCCTGGACAGCTTCAAGGCAGGATTAGACAGATTCATGGATACCAAGGGGATCAGTAGTTACTGAAATGGACATCCAAGTGCCACCTCTGTGTTGATGGAGGCAGGCAGGATTTTCCCCGGGTACTGGTTGTGGGGGGTCGGGAGCAGGTGAGGGTTTTGCCCTCCTTTCTGCTAGAGATCCCTGTGTACAACTAGTGGGCCACTGCGTGACACAGAATGCTGGACTAGATGGGCTGAGACCCGATTCAGCATGGCTCTTCTTATGTTCTTATGTTCTTATGTGGGAATGAAATAATCCTTTTCTGCAGGCAGCAAAATATCTTTTGGCCAGTGGCTGAAATTGTGGCAGTCAATGGCTATCACCATGTTCCTGGGTGGCAATTTCCACCTATTTCTTAGTGAAGAATCGCTTTCCTTGTCTAGAGAGAGCTTCCCTCCCTCCCACATGCCCTATCTGCTTTCTTTACACCATTCAGTCTTGCAATCTGTATATACACCCTCAGACCTTCTGCTGATTCAAATAAATGGGCGGTATGCACTCAAGACAATTTGGTCTGGCAGGCTGGAAAACAGCAGTAACATTTACAAGACAGACAGCTACCAAATGGCTTGCTCACTAGAGTCCCAAGTGTATTGCAATTTCTTATATTAGTTGGACAAAATACTAAACAACTGAATTACAAAAAATAGGTGTGGAGATGTGACCGTTTGACCACTGTGGCAGGGCAGGCTTCCTCTTATTTAACCCTACCCTTGCCACCTATGTGGAGAGGTGATGTTCCAACTGGGGTTTTAAACTGTGACTGGGCAGTCTTCCTTTATTTACCACTATCCCCAATGTGGAGGTTCTCCCTTGTCCCCACCAAATCATGTCTGCGAAGAGGGTGGGAGCAAGAGCAGAGCCTCTCCAGATGATCGAAGAGATCGCCTGGGTTCGTAGATGGAAATGCGGTCACAAAGGTAGGTGGGTCCCAAACTGTTCAGGGCTTTGTAGGTAAGAACCTGCACCTTGAATTGGGACCAGAAGATGAACGGCAGCCAATGGAGCTCCTTAAACAGGAGGGTTGACCGCTCCCTGTAGGACACTCCAGTTAGTAATCTAGCTGCTGCCCATTGGACTTCTGGGCAGTCTTCAAGGGCAGCCCCATGTAGAGTGTATTACAGTAGTCCAATCTGGCTAAGGCGTGGACCACTGTGGCCAGATCCGACTTCGCGAGGTATGGTTGCAGCTGGCGCATGAGTTTTAATTGTGTGAAAGCCCTCCCAGCCACCGCCGGTGCCTGAGCTTCAAACGTTAGGAGGACACCTGAACTTTGGACCTGTGACTTCAGGGGGAGTGCAACCCCCATTAAGCAAACATATTTACGGAATGATGGGATTTATAGTTTAAGAAGGGGTATTCAGAATTCTGTAAGAGAATTCTAGTTCCTCACCAAACTACGAGCCTCAACCTTTTTTGAGCCGTGGCACATTTTTTATATTTACAAAATCCTAGGGCACACCACCAACCAAAATGTCACAAAATGACACAATTTATAGTTAACACACAATCAAAGAGCATCCTGAATTCTTGCAACAATGGAATTGAACCAAACTTGGCATATTGAACTCTGGCTTGCTGAGGTGTTCCAGCGAGTGTCTCTGTAGGTCTGTAGATCAGAAGTGACTTTCAGCATCATGATGATGATGAGTTTCTGGGTTTTCGTCTGCCACTATTGGACTCTTGCTTGCTGAGGTGTTCCAGCGAGCGTCTCTGTAGATCTGTAGATAAGAAGCGACTTGTAGCTTAATGATGATGATTAGTTTCTGGGTTTTAGTCTGCCACTTTTGGACTCTTGCTTGCTGAGGTGTTCCAGCGAGTGTCTCTGTAGATCAGAAGCGACTTGCAGCATGATGATGAAGAAGGTGATGATGATGGAGTTTCTGGTTTTAGTCTGCCACTTTTGGACTCTTGCTTGCTGAGTTCAAGCGAGTGTCTCTGTAGATCTGAAACGACGTGCAGCATGATGATGATGATGATTCAGAGGAATGGTTTTGTAGGAAGCGAGCTCTGCTGCCTGCCCAGTTCACCTCCAAACTTCCCTTTGCCTCTTGGGTTCCCTGCCTTTCGCAGCTCGTCTCCCTTCCCATCCACTCAAGGCAGGCGATTGGCAACGCGAGGCAGGAGTACAAACAACAAGCGTTTGCTTCGTCTCATCCAGACAGCCCCCTCTATCCACATCAGGGTTTGGGGCTACAGGAACAAGCCTGCCACTGTACTTCAGCTCCATGTACCTTTGCTTGATACACTAGGCTACACAGCCAGTTGTCCACACGCCTCATAGTGCTACGGCACTTTGGCGTTTTTTGCGGCTTGTTTTCCTCCCCCCTCCAGCCCCCCTCCTTCCGAGTGGGATCCATCGACACCACCGGCTCCACAGCGACCACGGAGGTTCACCTCATTCGGCTAGTTCATCTATAGGATCTACCTGGCCTAGTTTATGGATTATTACATATTGCTTTGGAGCTTCCCCCTGTTATTGAACGTTATTTAATTTTATTTTGAATTTGTTCGATCTGGGCCACGTCATTCATGAGCTTCGCTCTACATAGATAGACGCGATACCTGGGCGACCACCTCACAGGGTGCGCTCCGGTGACGTCTCAACTTCATAAATCTATGAACTTCCTAGAGCTCTTACTATCTGTGCGCTAATTTACATTGCTTTGGGGCTTCTCCCTAACATTTAGCTTTATTTGGCACTTGCCCGCTAGCTGCGCCATGTTTATTATGTGTGACTATCTCTATTGCTAAACGCGATACTTTGGCGACTGGCCTACAGGGCGCACCTTAGTGACGTCACAGCTCCACAGACTTGCGAGCTTTTTAGAGCCAGCGGAGCATAGCGAGACACATACAGGTATCGTGTAGCCTCCCACACTGATCACTGTCCATCTGGACCTTTGAGTATCGATTCCTACAATTGTTTTGCCATATTTTGTTTTGTGTAATACATGCATTGCATGAGAATTGTTTACCTTTTTGGCCTATGCTGAGATAGTGGTGGTGCGATATGCTTGCTAATATATTTGATATGTGATTGATATATGATTGCCATCTGTTTTGATATATGATTGATATATATTTGCCATTTGTGATCATCAATTTTGTTACCTCCCACCTGGAAGGCACTGCATCTGACTCATGACTGTATATATGTAGACTGTATTCCTCACGGATATGTATTACTACTGATGTCAGACATATTGTCCTATGTATTGAATTGGGATGTTCTTCCTTTTACTCTTTGCTATATATTACAGTTTATTGATATTTTGCTACCCCTGTGTGTAGTATCTGGTTATTCAGAGTGACTCTTTCCTCAGTGTGTTTCTTTAACGCGAGGCAGGAACCAGAAGGAAGGAAGGGAAAGGAGGAATGGAAGGATGGGTGGAGCAGCAGGCACTTCCCAGTATTTGAAACAAGCCAAGCCTCCCAAAATAAATCCATCTGTTGCTGCAGAGCCTGAGCGCTCCCCAAATGCCTCCTCCTCTCCGTGGAAACCCCCTCCACACAAAGCCCCCGGACTCACCGCTTCAATGGTCAGCCTTCTCCTTCCTCCTCCCACTGCTGCTGCTGCCCAGGCTCCGGCCAGGCGCCCCATCCCACGAGCGCCCAATGCAGCGTCCATACTGCAGTCCTGCGATGGAATGCTTGGCCCCCGCCAACACTCCCCACAGCCAATCGGCGTTGGAGGCCACACTAAATTCTGGCACGGCCTCGCCATTGGCTGGCCTTTGCTGGAGGGGAAGGGGTGCGTGGAAGGGCCCCTGCCTGATCCCACCCGCGGGTCATGCCTCCCAGGCTCCCTCCTGGAGCCCCCTCCCCACCTCGGGGCCAAAAAAGCAGGCTGGGCCCGGTTTCCCACGCCAGGCAGGGAGAAGAGAGAGGAAGGGGGGGGGGGGTGTCCTCCCACAGTCACAGCACACCTGATGATCGCTCATGGCACACTAGTGTGCCGCATCACACCGGTTGGGAAACACTGTTCTACATAATGCAGCCAGGACATTCAGTGGAATACAGCATTATGACAACATGGTGTGAAAGGGTGCTCGATTAAGGAGGCCCTTGCTCAAGGGTTTCCTAAATCTCTTTTCATCAGGCATGTAGCCAGGGGGGGGGGGCACTAAGGGGGCTTCAGCCCCCCCCCCCCCGAAATTCTCAGGGTGGTCCGCGAAAAGGCCTTACTGGTACATTATTTAAACTGTTATGTTTATTCATATCATGATCTGATCACCATGCTCATTATATCCCACATTAATGGGGTTATTGGGATAACAATACAACAGGTTTGCTAGGGTAGACCCTCTTCCACCCAGTCTCAGCCTCCCCCCCCTCGAACCAAACTCACCCCCCCCCCCGAACCAAAATCCTGGCTACGGCCCTGCTTTTCATCACACGTTCCTGTTTTCTAGTCACTAGGGAAAGGTTGCACAGATCTTGTGAAAAGGAAGCTGTTTTCTATCCAAATGTGTACCTACTGTATCTTATTTTCTAGACAGAGGAAGCCATGGCTTTCATTTAAATTTTTATGATTTTATCACAGTGGTTTGTAGTCTCGCCTTCAAGATCACAGACAATTTCTCATATAATGTTGATATGGTTTCATGATGACAATACATTTTAATAATTCAAAAGGAATAAAGCAACGCTCCCGTATCAATCCACTCTAAGCCTTTTGTAAGTCTTGCCAAGAGCCTGATCATATCTTGGAACTGTTTTCTCCTGAAACTTCAGGAAATTGTCTGCGTTGTTCTTCATTAGGGAGAAATAAACCTCAGGCAAATTTATATTCTTATTTGCTATGGTATTATGATTTCTCTAGCCCTTTTTTTCTTTAGTTCGCGAATGAGGATCATGCAGCCTTCCGTATATTCTTGGGTGGCATTTCCTAGTATTCCACGCCATTGGCAGGGGCTGCTGGCATTTATAGTTTAACCTTATCATAAGGGCTGAATGATTCCCATCCCAACTTTACATGGTTGTTGGTTACATTAGTTTTGGAACTAACATCTGAACAGATTACTGGTGTGTTGACCAAGCAAACATAAACTGATAAAACATATTATTACTAGCTGTACCCGGCATGCGTTGCTGTGCCCTTTTTAGGAGATGCGAGAAAGTCCAATCATCCACGGTGTGCCCTCCTCTAAACTGCGGTTGGATGGAGTGTGGGTCATGGGGGGCATGGTGTGCCAAGTTGGGTCTTTATTGGTCTTGGTTCAGGGCCACAGTGGTCTGTGGGGAATGATGGGTTTTGAAGTACTACAAATCCCATTTTCCATGGTGGTACTTCAAGTCCCATCATGCATGGTTGGGGCTCTGTGTGCCAAGGTAGGTTACTGTAAATTCAGGCCATACACAATGTCCCATGAGCTGAGGCCTAGTTAGGAACAGCAAGTTAATGAAGCCTTACTGTCAATTCAGGCCATACACAATGTCCAATGAGCTGAGGCCTAGTCGGGAGAATCAAGTTAATGAAGCCTTACTGTCAATTCAGAGCGTAAACAGCTTCCCAGTAAGTGAGGGCTAGTTAGGGAAATCAAGTTAATGAAGCCTTACTGTCAATTTTGGGTGTGGTCTGTGATTTTTTGGGGTGTAAATTTTCGGTTGGAAGTGATTTGGGTGTTTGTGTTGGGGATTGGCTCAGGCCTTTTCCTTATTCTGTTTTGGCAGTTTAGTATGGATCGGAATTTTCATGTTGGCTGTCCCGTGCAGCAGTAATGCTAATCCTCCCTTATTGGCAGCCAATCATGTGGTTCAGACTGGAGAGGCTGGGTGAGTCTTTGGATGCCCCGGGAGGATGCTGGTAAATGTAGTTTTATTTTTACTCGTTGTTTTGGGGGCCTTTTAGGTTTTGGGGGGGATAGTTTCTTTGCTACAAACGTGCCTTGCTTGAGGCCTATTTCTGTTGGCAAGTATTGTGTTTCTGCGTTGTATGGTTTCTTTGTTTGAGGTATACATCCCATGACGTGAACCCATTTATATAATAGATGAGAAGTCTGTTAGGACATTACACTTGGGATATTTCTACACTTGTAGAGATTTCAGATAGGATTGCAGATAAAGAGGTTCGTACCTGAGGAGCTTCCGCCAAACCAGGTCAGCCAAAAAAGGTAACTTCCTCATGCATGATGGAGCCCCAAACCCCAGATGATATCTCAAGAGCAGGGCAGATTAATTCTGTGTGGATGAGCATTTCCTAGTCATTTCCATTTGGCAGTACAGGACAGTACAGGACTCTAAACTATCTGGTCCATGAGCTCCTTTTTGCTGATGATGCTGCCCTTGTTGCCCATTAAGAAGCAGCCCTGCAGCGCCTCACATCCTGCTTTGCAACAGCTGCAGAGCTGTTTGGGCTGGAAGTCAGCCTGAAGAAAACATAAGTTCTCTACCATCCCGCACCACAGGAAGAACACCATCAGCATAGGCAAATCTGTGCTTAAGTCCATTCAGCAGTTCACCTACCTGGGAAGCATCATCTCTTCAGACACCAAGATTGATAAAGAGATAGATCACAGTTTAGCAAAGGCATATAGTGCATTCAGAAGGCTTCACAAAAGAGTCTGGAGCAACAAGCACCTGAGGCAAAGCACCAAAATCAGTGTGTGCAGAGCTATCATACTGTCTATTCTTCTTTATGGGTCTGAAACATGGGTCACCTATCGCCAACACCTATGACTCCTTGAACACTTTCATCAGCGCTGTCTTCGCACAATCCTAAATATACACTGGACTGACTATGTGACGAATGTCGCTGTCCTTGAGCAAGCAGGGATCACCAGCATTGAGGCCATGCTATTGAGAACACAGCTGCGCTGGGCAGGGCACATCTCTAGGATGGAGGTCCACCGCCTCCCAAATATACTACTCTATAGTGAACTCGCCATGGGTCAGTGCAAGAGAGGCGCCCCCAAAAAGAGTTATAAGGACTCCCTGAAACAACATCTCAGGCTCGGCCAGATTGATCACCAATAATGGTCCACCCCGGCCTCACATCGGGAGGCATGGAGACGCACTATCCACAATGCTGCGGCCTCTTTTGAGAAGACACGCCGAATGGGCCTCGAAGAGAAATGACAGCGCAGAAAGAAATGCAACTTGGAAACAACATCTCCCAAGGAGACTTTCTGCCGTGCTTTCTGCAACCGAACTTGCCTATCTCAGATTGGCCTTTTTAGTCATCAACGCACTTGTAAAAAGTGTGGGATGAGTCCAGCTTGTGAGCACAAGTGAGTTGGATTATTTTTAAGTGTTAAATTTTGAGAGGTGAAGGGGAGAGGAGATGCAAACATTTATGAGTAAGCACCGTCATCTGAGTTAGCAAAATGATCAGCCATTTGGCATTGGCTTGATTTTGTTTCTCCCTACACATATTCCCCTTCCTTGTAGCTTGGCTTGCATCAGCTCCATTCCTATAAAGCTGTTCTCTACTAACACCGCACTGCAGTTCTGGCCAGATGGCATTTGTCTTTGCTACAACTGTTTTTGGAGAGCTCCCATTTGCAACCAGTGCTGGTGCGTGTGCGTGTGTACTCCTCCCCTTCAGTTAAGAAGAAAAAATCAAAGAATTTTAAATGCAGTGCTGTCAAAACTAAAGGCATTATACAATTAACTAAATTTTGAAAAAAATATTTCTTTTATTCCAAATCAGATGGAAAAATTGCTAGTTAGGTAAAGAACGTCACAGGCCAAGTACCCAATAAAGCAACATTCTATTATTTTGTGTAATGAACCACACACATTTTTTTTAAAAAGTCATTATTTTCGCATTGTAATAGTGTAATACAATTGAATTAGGAAAGATTGCTGTATCTAATTTTACATGACAGTAGGACATGCATGTTTGCAGGGTTACATTTCCATCTGTACCTTGTTACATGAATCTATGGATATGACTGAATATATTAAACTTGCTGTACCCGGCACGCGTTGCTGTGCCCTATTTAGGAGATGCGAGAAAGTCTGAGTATGTAAGGGTTGGAATTGATGTTACTTATGGTCTTGGTGGGGTCATGGCTGTTCTGGTGGGTGGGATGTTGAAGTCCTGTGGAGTTGTCGGTGTGTGGTGTTCCTGGCGTTCTGAAGAGCTTGTGGATATACAATGTTTTTTGTCTTTCCGTCTGCTGTGTTGATGTAGAGGTACTGTGGTTTCCCAACTCTGGAGCACGCTACGTAGAGTTGTCCGTGGGAGAAGCATTCTGTGTCAAGGTCTATGTCACAGATTTGTAGTGTTTGTCCTTGAGCCTTGTTTATGGTGATGGCAAAAGCTAGTGTAGTGCAGTGTCTTTCTGTTCTGGCGTTTGTTCTGCCCTTTTTTGTGTGATGTATGTAGCGTTGCGAGTGTGTCGTCAATGCTGTTCTTTTTAGGAGGCATGGCTTGTCTTTTGGGTCAGCTTATGCCTGTGTGGAAGGAAGGAATGGCATACAAATGGGTTGAGCAGTAGACACAAGGTTGTGTTATGTGCGTATTGTGTTGTGTGTAGGTATTACTTTTGTGTTATTCTGGGGGTATGTGTTTGTCAGTGGTGCCTGTGTCCCTGGTACCCTATTTGTCTCCCTCCTAGATCTTGACCATGGCAGTTTAACCCTCAACTGAAATCACTCAGCATTCTAAGTGGCTTTGCCCACCGTTACTATGGTAACTATGGCCATCAACACCTCTGTGTTGATGGAGGCAGGCAGGATTTTCCCCGGGTACTGGTTGTGGGGGGTCGGGAGCAGGTGAGGGTTTTGCCCTCCTTTCTGCTAGAGATCCCTGTGTACAACTAGTGGGCCACTGTGTGACACAGAATGCTGGACTAGATGGGCTGAGGCCCGATTCAGCATGGCTCTTCTTATGTTCTTATGTTCTTGATGTTGGCCAATGGGTTTCGCTGGCGGCTGCAGAGGATGCTGGGAAATATAGGTTTTTTGTATCGTTGTTTTGGGGGCCTTCTAGGTTTTTTGGGGGGGGAAGTTTCTTTGCTAAAAACCTTCCTTGCGTGAGGCCTATTTGTGTTTGCAAGTTTGGTGTCTCTGCCTTGGAAGGTTTCTCTGTCTCTGTCAGTCGTTCGATGACGGGACCTCCTTTATATAATAGATTACCTCACTTCCAGTACTAGCATATCATAAAATTGCCTTGGAGGACCTAGAGATTCCTGTAGGTATACTCTCTTGAAGTTTGCTAGATCCTCCAACACAATTCTATGGTATATACTTCCAGGGGAAGTATACCATAGAATGACCTGGAGGACTTAGCGATTTCCTAGAGATGTCATTCCCCCCACTCCTCTGGATGTGTGCGTGTGTGTGAAACTGTGGATATGGGTTCCATATGGATTCTTTCTTTGATGTGCATTTAGCTATAAATTATCACCATAGTTTATAGAACAAATATTAAAAGAGAAAAGAGGAGATTGAGTTTCTCTATTGTCTACAGCACTGCTTCTCATGGCATCTGATGTTGGGGACTAGCAATGACTCCCCACCACAGTGTGCTGGGATCAACGCTATATTTTTGTGCATTCGATGCAACTGTTTCTTTCCTTCCTGGAAATTTCCCAGGGACTAGCCGTCAACTGCTCAGGGAAGGAAACAATCCATGTACTACCCCTTCAAGTAGTCTTAAGGTGCATCCAGGCAACCCCTTTATTTATTTATTTATTTATTTGGATTTATCAGTCGGCACTCCCGTTCGGCTCGGGGCGACTTACAACAGTAAAATCACAGGATAAAGAGCAGTAAAATCACAGAATAAAATACCATATGACAACAATCATAACTACAAATCCAATACTAAAATTAAACAACAGCTATAAAATCACTTAAAATGGGAGGGCAGGGTAGTGTCAAGGAGATCAGCAAATTCTTAGGAGCCAAATGCCTGTTGGAAGAGTAGTGTTTTGCATGCCTTCCGAAATGCCAACAAGCCTGGGATGGCGCGGATTTCAGATGGCAGCGCCATCCCAGGGGGGATTTGAGGAAGGGTGGTATGGCCTCCACGAGAGCATCTGGACGTCCAGAAATCACTCGCTTTCTGGGGTATGTGTAGACAGGCCCCTAGGAACATCTGCGTTTTTGAAATGTGGAT
>JARBWK010000012.1:15445848-15490436 GCA_030556195.1 Anolis apletophallus
GGGAGGAGCCAGCAGCAAGAGCGGGGGAGAGCAAGGTGGAGCCTTTGAAGACTCTGCCTCGTGCTCCCTTTGCCCTCTGCAATGCCCCGTGGGAGGAGCCAGCAGCAAGAGCGGGGGAGAGCAAGGTGGAGCCTTTGAAGACTCTGCCTCGCGCTCCCTCGCCCTCTGCAATGCCCCGCGGGAGGAGCCAGCAGCAAGAGCGGGGGAGAGCAAGGTGGAGCCTTTGAAGACTCTGCCTCGCGCTCCCTTGCCCTCTGCAATGCCCCGTGGGAGGAGCCAGCAGCAAGAGCGGGGGAGAGCAAGGTGGAGCCTTTGAAGACTCTGCCTCGTGCTCCCTTGCCCTCTGCAATGCCCCGTGGGAGGAGCCAGCAGCAAGAGCGGGGGAGAGCAAGGTGGAGCCTTTGAAGACTCTGCCTCGCGCTCCCTTGCCCTCTGCAATGCCCCGCGGGAGGAGCCAGCAGCAAGAGCGGGGGAGAGCAAGGTGGAGCCTTTGAAGACTCTGCCTCGCGCTCCCTTGCCCTCTGCAATGCCCCGCGGGAGGAGCCAGCAGCAAGAGCGGGGGAGAGCAAGGTGGAGCCTTTGAAGACTCTGACTCTGCCTCGTGCTCCCTTGCCCAAGGCGGGGGAGAGCTGGAGCCTGCTCTGCCTCGCGCTCCCTTGCCCTCTGTGGGAGGAGCCAGCAGCAAGAGCGGGGGAGAGCAAGGTGGATCTGCCTCAAGGCCTCCCTTGCTGCAATTTGCAAGAGCTCTGCCTCGCGCTCCCTTGCCCTCTGCAATGCCCCGCGGGAGGAGCCAGCAGCAAGAGCGGGGGAGAGCAAGGTGGAGCCTTTGAAGACTCTGCCTCGTGCTCCCTTGCCCTCTGCAATGCCCCGTGGGAGGAGCCAGCAGCGAGGGCGGGGGAGAGCAAGGTGGAGCCTTTGAAGACTCTGCCTCGCGCTCCCTTGCCCTCTGCAATGCCGGCTGGAGGAGCCAGCAGCAAGAGCGGGGGAGAGCAGGGTGGAGCCTTTGAAGACTCTGCCTCGCGCTCCCTTGCCCTCTGCAATGCCCCGCGGGAGGAGCCAGCAGCAAGAGCGGGGGAGAGCAAGGTGGAGCCTTTGAAGACTCCGCCTCATGCTTCCTCGTTTGCGCTGCTGGCTCCTCCCACGGGGCATTGCAGAGGGCGAGGGAGCACGAGGCAGAGCCTTCAAAGGCTCCGCCTCGCACTTTTTCCTTCCTGCAATGCCCTGTGGGTAGAAGAAGCACTACGGGAGTGGAGGCCAGCGGCAGGAGCACGCGTGCGCACGGGGTGTGCACGCACATGGCAGGAGCGCCCCATCCCGAAGATCGACTGGATGAGGGCCGAAGATCGACTAGTTGCTCGTGATATACCTAAGGAGCACCCCTGATCTAGATTATCAAAGCAGGCAATCCACATTGTCTGCTTTGAACTGGATTATATGAGTCTACACTGCCATATAATCCGGTTCAAAGCAGATAATCTGTATTTTATATGGCAATGTACAAGGGGCCTGCGAAGCTGGAATCTTGGTAAACTACCATATATTCCGGGGTACTAGACGACTTTTTAGGCCTGAAAAATCTTATTAAAAGTTGGGGGTCATCTAGTATGCCGGATATAAAATTAAAATACGTAGTAATAATTAAAAGAAAATAATAAAATCCAACTACCATACCTTGGGAGCAGGAGGAGGGCAGAGGAAGGCCACAGGGAGGAGGAGCGGCAGGCCGTATTCCCATGGAGACAGCCTGCTGGACTGTCCCTGTGGCCCCGCTCACTGTGGGCCCAAGGAGGCGCCTTTGGATGATGACTCCCTGTGGCCCTGGGCTGCAGTGTGCCTGGGATGGGCTTGCTGAGGCACTCTGGGAGCCGTAGGAGCTAGGAAACTACAGAGAGGCACACATTTAGAGAAGGCTGCCTTGCATGAGCGTGCACGCACTTCTTCTGCTCCCTTTCCTCCCTCCCTGGACGGCATAGCAGAGGGTCCAAGAGGAGCGGCGACCCCTCTAACCCATTGCCCCTCTCACCTAGGGCCCAAGGGGGCACCTTCGGATGCCGTCTTCCTGTGGCCCTGGGCTGCGGCGTGCCCGGGATGGGTTCGCTGAGGCACTCTGGCAGCCATAGATTCCTGGCTCCTGTGGCGAGCGGGGCCACGGGTTAGAGGGGTTGCCGCTCCTCTCGGACCCTCTGCAATGCCGTCCAGAGAGGGAGGAAAGGGAGCAGAAGAAGCGTGCACATGCTCACGCAAGGCAGCCTTCTCTCTGTGTATCTCTCTCTGTAGTTTCCTGACTCCTGCGGCTCCCAGAATCCCAGGTGTGCTGCGGGCTAGCCCACTGGCCTTCGGAGGAGGTGGGTGGCGGGGGCCGCTGGGTCAGCCCAGCAGGCCATTGTCCCCAGCCATCACTCCATGGAATGCAGAGTCGTCTTAAACAGCGAGTATATCCCAAACTCTGTATTTTGTGTTTAAAAGTTGGGGGATCATCTTATAGCACCTTGTATTCCGGAAAATATGGTAGCTAAAACTGAGGAGGGTAACATAAACCGGGTCAGCCCCTTCTTCCACCTCTTTAGTTAGAGAATGGTATATTTTGAGATGCTGGAAGTAGTATGACAGTTCTTGTTTTATATGGCAGTGTAGAAGGGGTTGTAGCCATGCTTCTAAGTCCCTGCCCATCTTGCCACCATATCACTGAATCAATTAAAACCAAACAGATTGCACTTTTCCCAGAAATTGGTGTTTTAGAAATCTTGTACTTCTTTATTGCTTACTAGCTTGGGGACCCGGCCCTGCCCGGGTTATTTGTGAAGCGCAGCAGGATGTAGAGTGGGTCATGGGGGCTCTGTGTGCCAAGTTTGGTCTTGATCCATCATTATTGGGAGTTGCAGTGGTATCATGAAATTACTGAAGGTAGTGCAAGTCCCATCTTCTCTGTGTCCCCCCCCCCCCCCAAAGTGTAGTAGGATGTAGATTGGGTCATGGGGGCTCTGTGTGCTAAGTTTGGTCTGTATTGGTGAATGGATGAGGGATGCATTCTTTTTCGGAAGTGAGTGAAGGTACTTCAAGTCCCATCATCCGTGGTCCGTCTCACAGTAAACTGCACCAGGCTGTAGAGTGGGTCATGAGGGCTCTGTGTGCCAGATTTGGTGTTGATCAGTCATTGGATTAGGTTTGTAGCAGGAATGGGAAGTGAGGGAAGGTACTGCAAGTCCCATCATCCATGTTCTGTCCCCCTCCAAACTTCAGTAGGATGTAGAGTGGGTCACTGGGGCTCTGTGTGCCAAGTGTGGACTTTCTCGGTGTTTTGGGGGCCACAGTGGTCTGTGGGAACAGAGGGGTGTGAAAATACTACAAATCCCATCATCCATTGTCAGTCCTCCCGAACCTCACCAGGACGTGAAGGCAGTCATGGGGGTTATGTGTGCCAAGTTTGGTCTCAATCGGTAATTGGATGAGGGTCGCAGCAGACTTGGGAAGTGAGTAGAGGTACTTCAAGTCCCATCATCCATGGTCCACCCTCCTCCAAACTGCACCAGAATGTAGAGTGGGTCATGAGGGCTCTGTGTGGCAAGTTTGGTGTTGATCAATCATAGGATTAGGTTTGTAGCAGTCTTGGAAAGTGAGGGAAGGTACTGCAAGACCCATCATCCATGTTCTGTCCCTCTCAAACTTCAGTAGGATGTGGACTGGGTCACTGGGGCTCTGTGTGCCAAGTGTGGTCTTTATCAGTGTTTGTTGGGGGCCACAGTGGTCTGTGGGAACAGAGGGGTGTAAAGTACTACAAATCCCATCATCCATTGTCAGTCCTCCCCAAACCTCACCAGGACGTGAAGGCAGTCATGGGGGTTATGTGTGCCAAGTTTGGTCTCGATCAGTGATTGGATGAGGGTTGCAGCGGACTTGGGAAGTGAGTAGAGGCACTTCAAGTCCCATCATCCATGGTCCACCCTCCTCCGAACTGCACCAGGACGTAGAGAGTGGGTCATGGGGGCTGTGTGCTGAGTGTGGTCTGTATTGGTCCTTTTTGGTGGCCTCAGTGGTCTGTGGGAACCAAAGTGTTGGAAAGTACTACAAATCCCATAATCCGTGGGTCATGTCCCCCGACCCGCGCCAGGACGTAAAGGGGGTTAGGGGGTTATGTGTACCAAGTTTGGTGCAGGTCCATCACCCGCGCTGGTTGCTGTGGCCTGAAAGTGGCTGCCACATATCCGCCCTGGCCTGTGAAAGTGGCTGCTTCCGCCCTTCTGCCCTCCCGCCCTCCGCATACACACATACAAACATTCCGTTTTATAAAGGTATACATATACAAGATCAAAAGTCTCTCCAGAAGACTTTGTGTCATAGACGGAGTATCTCACAGTAGTTAAAATTGTGTTGTTAGTTATGGCTGAATCAACACATGCAAAACAATACTCTTTACTTTGATTCCGATTCTGGTTGAGCACGCAATGTTCCTCCAGTTTTGAAGTGAAAGCATTTCCTTTAGGTGCCTGAGGGATTTAATGCACTTAAATAAAATCCTTTTACTCCATAGTTTCTAGGAAAACCTGACTTTTTAACATGTGTATATACGGTTCCCTGAACTGGGATGGAATCAGGGGGTGGGATAGTTGGAGGTTGGGATGTTAGTGGGTGGTTACTAGGCCTGGTTAGGTATTTCGGATCACTATGAAAGTCATTATGAATTCATATCTAATTTACCTTTGAAGCGTTTTTGAAGCAATTTAAGCAACTAGGAAATGTTTTTGCAAATTTGAAGGCGCGAGCGCCATTTTCGAAAAGGGTTTGGATCGGATGTCCGCCCTTCTAGAGTTGGATTCCTCTCATTGGCTGCAGATTGGCTGCCTCCTGGGTGGAGTTTTTGCCCTCCTCCTCCGCCAGCCTCTGGCTCTCGGCCACGCGGCGCTCAGACAACATCCCTCTGCATGAGATCTGAGGGAAACCCTCTGCATGAAATCTGGGAGATCTGGGGAAAACCTATCAGGAGGTAGGGAACAACGCGGGAAAGAAAGAAATCAGGGGGCAAGGGGGATTGGGGCCACTTTGGTCAGATATATGTGTGTGTTATATTGTGTGTGTGTGTGTGTATGATATAAGGTAAAGTTTCCCCCTCAGCGTCTATGAATAACGCCGACTCTTTGGCTTAGAATTGGAGATGAGCTCCAGAGTCGGACACGACTAGATTTAATGTAGAGCCTAATGTAGATGCCTCCAAAGTCATGCAGCCTATATAATATATATTTGAGATTTGCATAAAATACACACACACACATATATAAATAAATAGCTGAACCCAGCCACGCGCTGCTGTGGCTTTTTCTCTTTCCTGTATCCCAGTCTATCTATCTATCTATCTATCTATCTATCTATCTATCTATATCTGTGTGTGCGTGTGTTTTGTGTGTGTATGTACAGTATGTATATATATATATATATATATATATATGGATTTGTGTCTATGTGTACATGTGTGTGTGTATGTGTGTGTACTTATGTATATGTGTATATGTATATGCATGTATATGTGTGTTTTTGTATATGTAGATGTGTGTAGATGTGTAGATGTGTGTAAGTACAGATGTGTGTATGTATGTGTGCATGTGTATATTTCAGTGCATGTATATATGTGTGTATGTGTGCATGTCTATATGTACATACGTGTGTGCATGTGGCGAAGACCAACAGTAACATCCCTTCCTGCCTTTTATACTTCCTTTCTTCCCTCTCCCCCTCATCCCTCAGCTTTTCTCTTCTCTCTGTCCTTCTGCCTCTTCTCCCTCCCTCCCTTCTTTCCTTTCCCTCCTTCCTGCCATCCCTCCCCTTTCTGTTTCAGTTCTTGATCCCCTTGTCTCCCTTCCTCCATTCCCTCCCTACCTTTTTTTCCTTCCTGTTGCTAGTCCCTTCACCAGCTTCTATCTCTTGGATTGCCTTTTATTACCTGTCTGTTTTGCATAATGCCTATGAGTGGCCAGCACCACCACCAACATTCCGATACTCTAAACTGCCAGGGGGTGGGGGCTCCCAGCCTACATTCTAACTGAGGGAGTATTTGCATAATGCCTCTAATTGGTCAGCTCCACTAACATTCCGACGCTCTAAACTGCCAGAGGGAGGTGGCGTGGGGGATCATGGGAGTTGTAGTCCATACATTTTTTGAATTTGTGACCATTGGCTCTTTTTTGGGCGGGGGGGGGGGGGGTTGGTGAACATACCTCGTAGGGTTTTCTGGGTATGCGGGCTGTTTTTGTGTGTCTGCCTTGTGTGGTTTCTTTGTCTATAAGCCTGGAACCACCACATGAAGAAGAAGTGGAGAAAGGGGGCGGGAAGGAAGGAAAGAGAGAAGGATGAAACCAAAAAGTGAAAGAAGGAATAAATGGAAGAGGTAGAGAATGAAGAAATGAGAGAAAGGGGAAGAAAAAAAAAGGGGGGGGGAGGATTAGGTAGGTACACCTCTTTCATAATAGTCCAGATATCTACCTCTACTTCGAAAATTCTTACCATAGGCCACAGCAATGCGTGTCAGGGCACAGCTAGTATATGTATATCCGCATGCATGTCAGGAAGAAAAAAACCCTCTGCCCACTGCAGTTGTGACCTAAAGTAATGTGATATAGTGAACAGGGCAGAAACAGGGCAGCAACACTTTTTTGTACCAATGTGAAGGGGGGGCGGTGGGATGATGATGATTACATGTGGCTTTCAAGACTAAATTGTATGAGGATTAAAATGAGTGAGTGTGATGTTAATGGGGCCAGTCAGGGCAGGATACTGGAGTCTGTGTGAGGATTTAGCCTTGACTAAGTACAGCCTTTGAATCAGTAGGATCTGCCTATGTGCGGACTTATCATTCAACAATTGAGTGAATGCTCTAGTTTATTTATTTACTTTTAAATCCCGTTCTTCTCTACCTCCGTAGAGTGACTCAGAATGGCTAACAACAGCAACAATTCAATGCTACACAACAAATAACATTTTTAAAACAACATGCATAATAAATACCGCATATACTCGAGTATAAGCCGACCCGAGTATAAGCCGAGGCACCACAAAAAAATTTATTGACTCAAGTATAAGCCAAGGGTGGGAAATGCAGAAGCTATGGGTCAATTTCAAAATAAAAATAGATAAAATAAAATAAAATTGAGGCATCAGTAGGTTGAATATTTTTTAATATTTACATAAAACTATAATTTTAGATAAGACCGCCCAACTCTGATTAAACCATTCTGACTTTCTTCAATGTAAATGTGCTTCAATGTAAATCTACTTCCAATAAAAATAAATAGAGTAATATAATAAAAGATAATAATAGTAATAGTAATAATAACAATAATAGAGTAAAATAATGGAAATTTAATAATAACAGTAATAATAGAGTAAAATAATGGAAAATAATAATAATAAATAAAGTAAAATAATAAATGTAATAATAATACTACATTTATTATTTATGTATAACAGAGTGAAATAATAAACAACCTTGACTCGAGTATAAGCCGAGGGGGACTTTTTTCAGCCTAAAAAAAGGTCTGAAAAACTAGCCTTATACTAGAGTATATACAGCAAGTCAGGGCTGCCCACACTTTTTCAGCATGCGAGCTACTTTTAAAAAAACCAAGTCAAGAAGATCTACCTTGTGTGTGCGCACACCTTGCGTGTGCCACTTCTCCTGCGTGCCGCTCCTCCGCTGCCGGCTCCTCCCGTGAGGCATTGCGTGAATGATGGAGCGCGAGACGGGGCCTTCGAAAGCCCTGCCCGCGCTCCCTCGTACCCGCTGCCAGCTCCTCCTGCGGGGCATTGCGGGAATGACGGAGCGCGAGGCGGGGCGAAAGCCCCCCTCGTGCTCCCTCGTACCCGCTATTGGCACCCTCCCGGGGCATTGTGGGAACGACGGAGCGCAAGACGGGCCTTCAAAGCCCTGCCCGCGCTCCCTCGTACTCGCTGCCAGCTCCTCCCTGCGGGGCATTGCGGGAATGACGGAGCGCGAGGCGGGCGAAAGCTCCCCCCTCGTGCTCCTCGTACCCGCTATTGGCACTCCCGCGGGGCATTGTGGGAACGACGGAGCGCGAGACGGGCCTTCGAAGCCCTGCCCGCGCTCCCTCGCACCCGCTGCCAGCTCCTCCTGCGGGGCATTGCGGGAAAGACGGAGCGCGAGGCGGGGCTTTCAAAGCCCCCTTCATGCTCCCTCGTACCCGCTATTGGCACCTCCCGCGGGGCATTGTGGGAACGACGGAGCGTGAGACGGGGCCTTCGAAAGCCCTGCCCGTGCTCCCTCGTACCCGCTGCCAGCTCCTCCTGCGGGGCATTGCGGGAATGACGGAGCGCGAGGCGGGCCAAAGCCCCCTCGTGCTCCCTCGTACCCGCTATTGGCACCTCCCGCGGGGCATTGTGGGAACGACGGAGCGCAAGACGGGGCCTTCGAAAGCCCTGCCCGCGCTCCCTCGTACCCGCTGCCAGCTCCTCCTGCGGGGCATTGCGGGGAGCGCGAGACGGGGCCTTCAAAAGCCCTGCCCGCGCTCCCTCGTACCCGCTGCCAGCTCCTCCTGCGGGGCATTGCGGGAAAGACGGAGCGCGAGGCGGGGCTTTCGAAAGCCCCCCTCGTGCTCCCTCGTACCCGCTATTGGCACCTCCCGCGGGGCATTGTGGGAACGACGGAGCGTGAGACGGGGCCTTCGAAAGCCCTGCCCGTGCTCCCTCGTACCCGCTGCCAGCTCCTCCTGCGGGCATTGCGGGAATGACGGAGCGCGGCGGGGCCGAAAGCCCCTCGTGCTCCCTCGTACCCGCTATTGGCACCTCCCGCGGGGCATTGTGGGAACGACGGAGCGCGAGACGGGGCCTTCGAAAGCCCTGCCCGCGCTCCCTCGTACCCGCTGCCAGCTCCTCCTGCGGGGCATTGCGGGAAAGACGGAGCACGAGGCGGGGCTTTCGAAAGCCCCCCTCGTGCTCCCTCGCACCCGCTATTGGCACCTCCCGCGGGGCATTGTGGGAACGACGGAGCGCGAGACGGGGCCTTCAAAAGCCCTGCCCGCGCTCCTTCGTACCCGCTGCCAGCTCCTCCTGCGGGGCATTGCGGGAAAGACGGAGCGCGAGGCGGGGCGAAAGCCTCCCTCGTGCTCCCTCGACTCGCTATTGGCACCTCCCGCGGGGCATTGCGGGAATGATGGAGCACGAGGCAGGGCCTTTGAAAGTCCCCCTCGTGTTCCCTCGTACCCGCTGCTGGCTCCTCCCGCGGGGCATTGCGGAAATGACAGAGCGTGACGCGGGGCCTTCAAAAGCCCCGCCTCGTGGTCCCTTGTACCCGCTGCCAGCTCCTCCCACAGGGCATTGCGAGAACGACGGAGCCCGAGGTGGGGCTGCGGAAGGAGCGCCGTGCGGAAGGTGCGCGTGCACGGAAGGTGCCCCGTGTGCTAGGATCGACCTCCTTTAGACCCACGATCGACTGGTCGATAGCGATCAACTTCGTGGGCAGCCCTGCAGTAAGTTATAAAATACATATACAAGACAGTTAAAAACATAGTTGTGGCTAACCAACCGAATGTCAGTTAATAATATATTGCTACTATGGAATTTCCCCCCTTCTTCCTGCCCATCCTCTGCCCAGTTACTGGGATGACATCCGCTAAGCTCAGAAGAAAGTTTGTCGGGTGGTAGCAACATTAACTTGAGTCAAAAACTGTATTGTATCAGCTCAAGTCAAAAAAGTGCTCTGAACAGTAGACAGAAAAAAGTTATGAAAATCAAAAGAAATCGTAAGTGATTCGTATGTAATGGGACTTTCTAGTTTATACACATCACGGCAGCTAACCAGGAAGTAGACTTCCTTTACGGTCCTTGAGGCCAACAATTTGCATTATGATCGTAATAAATTCTTAATTATTGTACTATGTACTCACTTCTCCCTGTCTTCTCCCCCTCATTTCCTTCCCGCCTTCATTCAGCTTCTTCTTTTTCCCGCATTTCTATGGGGAACTGGAAGTGACGCTGCTGCTAGGCAATGCATTCTGGAAAGTGTAGTCCTCCACGCTTCTCCCCCCCTCCCTTCTCTTCCCCGTTGCTCTGTCTTGCCCCATCGCAGGGGCCAACTTCACACACACACACGCGCGCGCTTCTCCTCCTCTCTCTCCCTGCACTCTCTCAGATGCTTCTCTGCCCCCTCCTCTTTCCTGCTGGCTTCTCCCCCCCCTCCCTTCTCTTCCCCGTTGCTCTGTCTTGCCCCATCGCAGGGGCCAACTTCAGCCCTCCAGGTAGGTGTTTTGGACTTCAACTCCCACCATTCCTCACAGCCTCAGACCTCTTCCTTTTCCTCTCAGCCTGCGCAAACCTGGGCCCTCGCTCCCTCAGGATCGGGGTGAGAGAGAGGCAGCGAGGAGAGGGGGGGCTCCTCCTCCTTTTTTTTTTGCTGCTTCCAAGAATCGAATACCCCCCTCCCTCCCTCCTTCCCTCCCTCCTTCCTATTTGGAGAGTCCCATCTAGAATTCAGTGTGATTTATTCAAGTTTTGGCCTACAACTCCCAGAAATCCCAGCCAATTTACCAGCTGTTAGGATTTCTGGGAGTTGTAGGCCAAAACCATTTGGAATGCGCATGCTCTGGCATACGAACTACTAACGAATTTCGTTAGTAATTAAGTTACATTTTAGAAATTTTTGGAATTTTTTTGTAAGTCTTTCTTTTACTAATCCAAAAAAATCCCCCCCCCCCCATTAGATTTCCGATTTCCAATTTTTGGGTTCTAAACCATGCCTACTGAACAGACAAGCCCTGGCTCCACTACATTCTCTCTCTTTCTGCCTGTCACTCAAAGGCTGGGAAGGCGAGTGCAATGAAGCTTCGCTTATGAGTTTGGAATGATAGATGATCTTCAGAGAGAACCATATATACCCAGTCTCTGGGCCTTCTTCTACGCAGAAGTGACTGCTATTTGAGTAGGGAATCTGTCACTTTTCAAGCAGCCAAGGAAAAATGCTTTCAGTCATCTGAGCTGGTGGGCTGAGGATGACAAACTGGTTATTCAAGGTAGTATGCAAGAAACATGCATGACTTAATTACTTCTAATTGTATTTACATTCCTAAAACCGCAGGGCAAGAACTCATACCATAGTGATCCCAGATTAGGTACAATAGTATTTGTCTAGTGCAGTGTTTTCAACCTTTTTTGAGCCGCGGCACATTTTTTACATTTACAAAATCCTGGGGCACACCACCAACCAAAATGACACAAAATGACACTCTAACACAGTCATACATATGGTTAATATGCTTTTAAATGTATTTATACACTCAGTGTGAAACCTGGACCTGTTTCGATGAACACAACATAGATATCCTGGCAGGAATGGCAGAAAGACACAAACTTCCCACACAGAACTCCCACAACCAAGAGAAAATACTATAAGAGTTTGGTGGGCATTGACCTTCGGTTTTGGAGTTGTAGTTCACCTATATTCAGAGAGCACTGTGGACTGAAACAATGTTGGATCAGGACCAAACTTGGCATGAATACTCAATATGCCCAAATGTGAACACAGATGGAGTTTAGGGAAAATAGACCTTGACATTTGGGAGTTACAGTTTTTGGGATTTATAGTTAACACACAATCAAAGAGCATCCTGAACTCTTGCAACAATGGAATTGAACCAAACTTGGCATATTGAACTCTCATTACCAACAGAAAGTACTGAAAGGGTTTGCTTGGGAATTGACCTTGAGTTTGGAAGTTGTAGTTCACCTACACCCAGAGAGCACTGTGGACTCAAACAATGTTATGTTGTTGTTTGTTTTCTATCCAGAATCGCAATGTTGGAAGGAGGCTCACCACTTTAAGGTCCCTAAAACAGGCATGGGAAAACTTCGGCCCTCTGGGTGCTTTGGACTTTCCTGCTTAAATGGCTGGGGGGGGGGGGGGAGGAAAAGGGCCTGAGGCTGCTAGGAATGGTGGGAGTTGGAGTCCAAAACACCTGGAAGGTCCAAGTTTGCCCATGCCAGCTTTGACAGAGACCTCTTCCTCCCCCCTACGCACCCATTCTTCCCCTCCTGCCGAACACTTACTTTTCCTTCTACACTGCCGCTTTTGCCGCCATTTTGATCTGAGGGGGGCAGTGTGAGCATGTTCAGGGGGGGAGGGGGGAGGGAGGAAGACGTGACCCATGCGGGTGCTACTGCGCAGACTCGCCCCAGAGCAAAGCGAGCAGAGCGAGGCTGGGAAGAAGGGAGCCTGAGTGGAGAAGAAAAAGTGTTCGGCAGGAGGGGGAAGAAAGGGGATTGGAGGTTCCAATTTCCCACGGCACACCTGATGATCGCTCACGGCCAGGGCCGTAGCCAGGATTTTGGTTCGGGGGGGGGGGGGGCTGAGTTTGGTTCGGGGGGGGCTGAGACTGGGTGGAAGAGGGTTTACCCTAGGAAATCTTTTGTATTGTTATCCCAATAACCCCATGAAGGTGGGATATAATGAGCATGGTGATCAGATCATGATATGAATAAACATAACAGTTTAAATAATGTACCAGTAAGGCCTTCTCGCGGACCACCCTGAGAATTTGGGGGGGGGGGGCTGAAGCCCCCTTTGCCCCCCCCCCCTGGCTACATGCCTGCTCACGGCACACTAGTGTGCCACGGCACACTGGTTGGGAAACACTGGTCTAGTGTCTAGTGTTACGGGTGAGGCACTGAAATGATGCTCATAGAGTCTCAAGGTGAGCTGAAATTTAAACCCAGCTCTGTGAAGTTGAAGTCTGACGGTCAGTTTACCCAGAGTCACCTGACAAAAGTTTCCTAGACTGTACCACTTCATGCTGCAGGTGGAGACACTCATACTCTATAATAATCATAGATGAAAACTGAGACATTTTGTAGATAGGTAGGTTTGTAAGGGAGAGTATGATCCTTCAAATGACCCGAACCTGAGCTATATAGGCTTTATAGGTCAAAACGAACACTTTGAATTGTGCCCAGAAACAATAGAGACATTGCAAAAAGAAAGTTTTGTGTTCTCTTTATTAAAACCCATTTGCAGCTCTTTGGACCAGTTGAAGCTTCTGAACACTCATGAAAAGCAGCCCCACATAGAGCACACATATTGATGTTAGGGTGGTACTAAGAGCTGACTTCTCAAGGCCGCAAGCAAATGCACTCCACAGCATTGCCAAAACCGGACTTTTCAGGCTCAGAGTTGAATACATGATTAGACACAAACTGTCTTCAGGGAGAGTGTAACCTAGGCATGGGCAAACTTTAGGTGTTTTGGACTTCAACTCCCACAATTCCCAACAGCCTACCTGAATAATTTAGGTCCCTTCCACACAACTGAATAAAATCCCACAATATCTGTTTTGAACTGGAATATATTTATACTAGCTGTACCCGGCACGCGTTGCTGTGCCCTATTTAGAGATGCGAGAAAGTCTGAGTATGTAAGGGTTGGAATTGATGTTACCGTGTTTCCCTGAAAGTAAGACAGCGTCTTACTTTCTTTTCCCCCCGAAAAGTCCCCCTACGTCTTACTTTCGGGTACGCCTTATAAACTAAGACGTGCCCCATCTCACGCCACGCCCGCCGCTGCCGCCGCCGCCGCGGCACACCTCCGCGGCGCAGCTTTCTGGACAAAGGAAGGGAGGGGAAGAAAGCCAGAAGCATGGCAAGCGCCGCTGCGCCAGAGTGACGCGTCGTCGCTCTGCCCCGCCCTGGCTCTTCTCCCTCCCTTTCTTGGACAAAGGAGGGGAAGAAGAGCTAGGACGGGCAGCGACGACGCGTCAGAGTGACGTCAGCGCACGCTTGCCATGCTTCTGGCTCTCTTCCCTCCCTTGGAGGCCTGGCAGAAAGGAGGTGTGCAGCGGGAGGTGTGCCGCGTCGATGGGCCGGTGGCGGCGTGGCGGCGGCGGCGTGGCGACGAGGTACGGCCATTCGGTGCACGCTTACATTAGCCGACCCCCCTGACACCCCCGATACGTCTTACAATCGGGGATGTCATACTTTCGGGGAAACACGGTAGCTATGGTCTTGGTGGGGTCATGGCTGTGTCGTTGTGGGTTGTTCTGGTGGGTGGGATGTTGAAGTCCTGTGGAGTTGTCGGTGTGTGTGTGTTGCTGGCGTTCTGCATAGCTTGTGGATATACAATGTTTTTTGTCTTTCCGTCTGCTGTGTTGATGTAGAGGTTGATGCTTGTGTGGGTGGGGTATTTTGGAAGTGAGTGGAGGTACTTGAAATCCCATCATCCATGGTGTGCCCTCCTCTAAACTGCAGTTGGATGGAGTGTGGGTCATGGGGGCACTGTGTGCCAAGTTGGGTCTTTATCGGTCTTGGTTCTGGGCCAGTGGTCTGTGGGGAATGAAGGGTTTGAAAGTACTGCAAATCCCATAATCCGTGGAGGTACATCAAATCCCATCATCCATGGTCCACCCTCCTCCAAACTGCAGTAGAATGTAGTGTGGTTATAGGGCTCTGTGTGCCAAGGTAGGTCACTGTAAATTCAGGCCATACACAATGTCCCATGAGCTGAGGCCTCGTCAGGAAAATCAAGTTAATGAGGTCTTACTGTCAGTTCAGGCCATACACAATGTCCCATGAGCTGAGGCCTCATCAGGAAAATCAAGTTAATGAAGTCTTACTGTCAGTTCAGAGCTTAAACAGCATCCCATTAAGTGAGGCCTAGTCAGGGAAATCAAGTTAATGAAGCCTTACTGTCAATTTTGGGCGTGGTCTGTGATTTGTAGGGGTTTCTTTTCTTTCGAAAAGCCAGAAGGAAGGGGCCGATCTTAGTTCAGTTGGAAGGGTGTTCCATAGGCAGGGAGCCACCGCCGAGAAGGCCCTGTCCCTTGTCCCCGCCAGGCGCATTTGAGCTGTTGACGGAAGCGAGAACAGGGCCTCCCTGGATGATCTTAGGTTTCGAGGTGGGATGTAGGGGTGGATGCGTTTGGACAAGTAAGCTGGGCCAGAACCGTTTAGAGCAGGGCTTCCCAGGAAGTCGAACACGATCGACCAGTCAATCCCGGGACCAAAAGAGGTCGATCCTACGCGGATCGCTTCTCAGAGGGGGCGGAGCCAGGCCGCACCAAGCCCCTCCCCCAGGCTTTGGCACTCCCAGCAGCTGCTCCAGGTTTGTGGAGGGCAGGGCCAAGCCAGCCTTGTGCTAGCTATGCCACCACTGGCTTGGCATTGCCATCCTCAAGCCTGGAGAAGCTGCTGGGAGCTCCAAAGCCAGTGGGGAGGGGGAGGGGCTTGGCACGGCCTGGCTCCGCCTCCCTGTGGCTTCCGCTCTACCAGCAGCTTCTCCAGGCTTGAGAATGGCAATGCAAAGCCAGCCTTGTGCTAGCTATGCCAGCACTGGCTTGGCATTGCCATCCTCAAGCCTGGAGAAGCTGTTGGGAGCTCTAAAGCTGGAGGGGAGGGGCGCGGCTTGGCGCAGCCTGGCTCTGCCCCCTCTGGACAAGCTCCGCCCCCTCTCCAGCCTTGAGGAGGTAGGTAGATCTTTCTGATTTGGTTTTAATATAAGTAGCTCGCATGCTGAAAAATGTGTGGGCACCCCTGGTTTAGAACTTTATAGGTCAATACCAACACTTTGAATTGGGCTCGGAGATGGACCGGCAGCCAGTGGAGCTGATACAACAGGGGGGTGGTATGTCCCTGTATGTTAGTAATCTGTCAGTTCAAAGCAGATACTGTGGGATTTCCTGCCTTGATATTATGGATTATGTGGCTGCGTGGAAGTGTCCTAAGTGTGGACTCAGATAACCCAGTTCAAAGCAGATACTGTGGGATTTCCTGCCTGGATATTATGGGTTATGTGGCTCCGTGGAAGTGTCCTAAGTGTGGACTCAGATAACCCAGTTCAAAGCAGAGACTGTGGGATTTCCTGCCTGGATATTATGGGTGATGTGGCTGCGTGGAAGTGTCCTAAGTGTGGACTCAGATAACCCAGTTCAAAGCAGATACTGTGGGATTTCCTGCCTGGATATTATGGGTGATGTGGCTGCGTGGAAGTGTCCTAAGTGTGGACTCAGATAACCCAGTTCAAAGCAGATACTGTGGGATTTCCTGCCTGGATATTATGGGTGATGTGGCTGCGTGGAAGTGTCCTAAGTGTGGACTCAGATAACCCAGTTCAAAGCAGATACTGTGGGATTTCCTGCCTGGATATTATGGGTGATGTGGCTGCGTGGAAGTGTCCTAAGTGTGGACTCAGATAACCCAGTTCAAAGCAGATACTGTGGGATTTCCTGCCTGGATATTATGGGTGATGTGGCTGTGAGGAAGGGTCCAAAGTGTGGACTCAGACAACCCAGTTCAAAGCAGATACGGTGGGATTTCCTGCCTTGATATTATGGCTTATAGGGCTGTGTGGAAGGGCCCTTAGTTTTCATGCTCAAAAGCCACTGGATATGTCATCCATCATGAAGACAGAGCGAAATTGAGAGAGACTGAGGTGCCAGTTTTCATAGGGAAATCTTTACTACATGAAGCAGGGGTGGATATGCATACTGGCATTTCCAGTTCACCCACTAGGCCATATTAGCACACACAGTACTTGCGCCAGCATTTTGATAATTGCTGTTTGCTGCTTGTGACCCAGATTGCTGCTTCTTGCCTGCAGTCTTCATTATCAGAAAGAATTCTCTAGCGAGTCACACTTGCAGTGTGAAATGTTCCAGTATACAATAACACAGTTTCTTCAGGGGGAAGATGCAGCTGGCAGAATGGTTCCAGCCTGGCATTTGGAGCTAATTTTATGTTCATGGATGAAATGAGAAAGCAGAGGGCACGAAAGCACGCGAGCTGGGCTATATTCCTAGCAGAGCCATCAAGCAGTCGCGGTTGCGAATTTCTTCATTACACTTTGCAAAGGGCATTGAAAAATTCACAGATGGAGGTGTTACATAAGAGAATTACTACTGTCGCTGGAGTGAAAAGCAGCCTGAAATGGGCCCATGCCTGAGGAACAAAACTGAAACTTTAATTTTACATTGTATGTTGAAAATTAGAAGCAATCAGATTTGACTCTCCAGAAATACTCGAAATATAAACAAAGCAAACCATTTGCAGTAGATCAGGGCTGTCCAACTGGCGGCCCGGGGGCCGTATAAGGCCCCCCAGTCCCTTCCCTCCGGCCCCCTAAGCTTTTTAATAAAAAATAAAAATGGAAAAATAAAATAATTTTTTTAAAAAAAACTACTTCCGGGTTCGGAGCAAGTATCGAGAATACGCAATCCACATGGGATTTCGCTGTCAACGCGAGATCACGCCGGAGTTGACAGCGAAATCCCGTGTGGATTGTGTATTCTCGCGATACCCTTCGGCTACTCTACTACTGGATCGCTGAGGCCCACAGACGCGATTAGGACCTTCTTCGACTCAGTCGGTCGTCGCCTCTCTCGTCGTCTGGGTACTCCTGGATCCTGCGCGTTTGGAAAAGGTAGGCCGTAGCAGGGGGCTCCTCATTCCCTCCCCCCATCTCCCCTCATGTATTAAATATAAAATTCAATATATTTAAAGATGAAATAAGGGGAGATGGGATACATTAAAAGGGGAGGGGAGGATGGAATTAAATATATTTAATATTAAATTGAAATAAGGGGAGAGGGGAGGATGGAATTAAATATATTTAATATGAAATTAAAATAATTTAATATCTTATCCCTGCATTTTATCTCAGTAAAAGATTATATTTGACTGCATGCATGCCGGGGCGGAGCAGGGGAGGAGCCGGGGAGAGGGCGGAGCTGGGGGCAGAGCTGGGGGCAGAGCCGGGGGCAGAGCCGGGGGTGGGGGCAGACCCTACGGCCCCCAGGTCATCAGTGACCAGAATTTAGGCCCCCGGGCCGGTAGAAGTTGGACAGCCCTGCAGTAGATCAATCACATATGACTTTTATTGCTCAGCCAATTGCACCGGGAATGGGGCGTAGCTGGCTGGGAGTCCGCTGCATAAGATCTCTACTGACCAGGTCGGGGGTGAGTGCTCGACCATTTGTGTAGCTCGTTGTCGACCTTTGCAACCCAAAAGACAGTTGCATCTGTCAAGTAAGAAAATTAGGTACCACATTTTGGGGAGGCTAATTTAACTAATTTACGAGGCCATAAATTTCCAGGAAGTGTGCAAAGGAGTGAAGGAGTGTGACAGCTCCCCCTGGTGGCCAGAAGCTGAAATGTTAAATTGCCTCTGAGTGTCATGTCTATACATGTTTGTATGTCAAAGGGCATTGAATGTTTGCCTGTATATGTGCATTGTGATCCGTCCTGAGTCTCCTGCGGGGTGAGAAGAGCTTAATATAAATGATGTAAATAAATAAATTACTATTTTGAAAAAAAAAATCACTTTTGGACTACAATGTCCATAATCCTCCAGTCAGAGGATGTTACATATCACATACATTGTTGGTTGGAGGATTCTGGAGGTTGCAGTTCAAAAAAAGAAATTTCTCAAACTCTGGGATATAAAGATATGCCTGGGGCAGAAGATGGCCTCTATGTCAGTATGTGTAACTGTACATAGCTTTTTGTTTAATACCATGGGCCAGTGTTTTTCAACCTTTTTTGAGCCGCAGCACATTTTTTACATTCACAAAATCCTGGGGCACACCACCAACCAAAATGACACACTAACACAGTAATACATATAGTATGTTTTTAAATGTATTTATACACTCAGTGTGAACCTGGGCCTGTTTCAATGAACACAACATATATATGACTTCCTCTCACATATTTATACATGGCTATCATGTCTTCTCTCAGCCTTCTCTTCTCCAGGCTAAACGTGCCCAGCTCTTCAAGCCGCTCCTCATAGAGCTTGTCCTCCAGACCTTTGTGAAATTTCACCCTGAGTGAAACTTGCTTCCAGTTAACTATGGATGTCATGAAGCTGTTATAAACTGTTCCTTGGGAGGGAGGCAACTCTAAAAAAAAAATCCAGTAAAATAGTCACACCCCCAAAACCCCACATTTCCAAGCCGAGAGGCTCAATTTGTTTCTTGGAAATCTGTGAGGGGGCTGCTAGGAGGGGGGAGAGTGCCAGTTTCCCACGGCACACCTGAGGATCACTCACGGCACATTAGTGTGCCACGGCACACTGGTTGGGAAACACTGCCACGGGCCACCATAGAAACAAAACACGGACGATCAACAATGGAAACTATACACCCAGTTTAATATGTAATCTAAATTTACTAAAAAAAAGTTATCCATGGCACTGGTGAATCCAGTCTGAGTTCTAGTGCAAAATTTAAAGGAATTATCTGTGCCGTTGCACCCGGGCTATGGATACCTTGCGAAAGGCAAGGACGTGGTTTCTCTATCCTGGAGGATTGCTTTCTTGCCTCCCTTTAAGAACTCAGTGCTCCAAGGACCAAACTGGACATTTCAGTTAACTCAAAATGCTTTATTGTTCATAACATGAGTTAACTTCACTCGGGCACACTGCTTAGTTTCCCCCCAAAATAATAACTGGCTTACTTTAAAGTCCTTTGCTGTTTTGGTCTAGGAAGCTGAAGCTGAAAAGCTCACTGAGTCTTTTCTCTCTCAATGGCCTCGAGGTAGGGACACTCTCAGCCTCAATTAGATTGCCAAGCTCGAAGACACGAAGCCTTCCTCTAGATGCCAAAAAAACTGGTTTGGAGGCATTTGGAACTCCTCAGCATTTCTCAGCCTTCCGGTATGTTGAGCTTTCTGTATTAATTCCAAGGATAGTCAGACTGATGTTGAAAGATGGCCTTGTTACCGAACAATAGAAAGGGCCTTGCCCAGATGGGGCCAAGGACACCAAAACCCCCTAAAAACGGGGATTCCTAAATAGGATTTGGTGGATCCTTTTAAACGCTAGAAATCCCAAAATATCCCAAATCAATAGTCTCACCAAATCCTGGAAGCACTGAGAAGGTTCTGACCAGCTGGAAAGGATGAAAGCCATCTGAGTGATCCGCAAAGCTAACATGTCTTTATTGTGAAGATACAGTCATATTTATGCCTTAAGATCCATACATATTCAATTTTTTGGGGCCTGTCCTGGCTATGTGTGCTCTCAGCTGATTGGATGGGAACAACTTAAGCATCACAAAAATGCCAGTTGGAGATCCTCCCAGCCTATTGCAAACTAGCGTATTTCGCAACCCAACTAATGAGGAAAAACAGGGAGACAGGACAAAGGTCAAAAAGAAAACAGTGAAACTGGCTGGTTTGATGAGTTTCAGGTGGGCTTGGAAATGACCTAAGGGCAAGCGAGGACTTTGTCCTTCCAGCATACCTGCTATTGTTTACATTAGAGAATAAATGGTTTTGTTTTTGTCCCAGATTGGTGTTTTCCATAACAGCAATCATCAAGTTTGGTTTCTCTGTAAGATGGCCTGTTTAAACATTTTCTATTACAGCTACATGCACGAAGCCCAAAGAGGCAACTTTGCTTATGAAAATATGGTTATGTGTATGTACAGGCAATTCCGGACAAGCTAGGTCAATGGAACATATGCAGGCAGACCTAGTATATACAGAACCCTCATGCATCTTGAAACAGTTCTGCAATAGCAACATGGTGGCTGGTTTTAAAATGTGGCTGCTGGTCCACTGACCCTCTCTGATTCCCTGTGGGGCTTCAGGAGCTTTTTATACCACTAAGCATCAGTGAGGAAAAATACAACAAAGGGAAAACTTATACAAGACATTTTGGATAAGCAGCTACCAATATACATGTACCCCATGCAATGCAGCCCATACAGAGAGGAAGATCATGTAGCAGTAACTCGGAGTCCCAAAACTCCCAAGGCAACTAGGCTGCCGTCACTAGTGAGCACAAGGAAGAGATGACGCGACAATTTCTCTGCGATTCAGGAACCTTTTATTTGCATCACATCAGATGATGGGTCCGTCCCCTGTGCGGAAATGTGGACTGGTGGACAGAAGATCTGTTCCAGTGAGCAAACAATGGAGTCAACATTTAGTCCTCCCTTCTTCATGCATTGTTACTGGCCAGTATTCATGAACCCATTTTACTCACACATTAAACAAATCATGCTTGCATCTCAATCCTATTTGTTAAGCACTCCTGTTCTCCCTCATTGTTCTTGAGTCTCAGGAACAGCCCTCCCCTTGGCTGGAAGGCCTGCCAATCACAGCAAAGGAGAGCTTTAGGTGGGAGTTTCTCGCAGTGCTGTTTCTCAAAAAGAAAGAGGACAAGCCAATCAGAGATCTTTCTAGTGGAAGCACATTGTGTTCTCTTAATCCAGCCTGAAAGAGGACCAATCAAAGTGAATTATTCTCGTCACTACTGCTGGCAAACTATTTCTTTAGACCTCTGCTATCCGTTCTATTCTAATGGCCTCTCTCTGACATTTCTTCTGAAACCCTTTAATCATACAATGCAAACAGACAAATGTTGCATCTCTCTGGCCCAAGATGGGGGTCCCGCAGCTGAATCCCCAGGTTGAGAACCACTGCTCTAAACACGTCCTCTCAGGAGAAGTCGTGGAAAGCTCTGGAATACAAAATAGTTTGATCCCCAAAATCCCTGGGAAAGGGGGGTGGAACAAACTCAACTGGGCTCTGCAATCAATGATTGGCAGGTGCAAAGAACCAATCAATGCAACCAAACCTTTGCAAAACTGAGCAGGCTGCAAAAACATAATTGGACAGTGCAAACCTTTTGGAACTTAAGGTTTTCCATGCAAGTGGCTCTCGCTGCACCGTCACATTATCCAAAGTGCTGAATGTAGTTTGGGGATAGGGTTCTGGTCCTTAGACTAAGAATTAAACAAGAACTGGGACCAGATTCGCTGCTCCACTGTTAGGGAAGCCATCAGCTGCCACTGGATATAGCCTGCTTCAAACTCACTAATGATCCATCATTTCTTCTCACGTGTTCAGAACACTTTCCAGTCCTCCCAAGCTTCCAGCCAAATAGTATTTTTGCTTCAGGTCACTGCTGCTATAGCTCCCTCCAGTGGCCCTGTTTCTCACAATTGCTGCCACCTTCTGCTACTCCCAGGATCGATTTCCAAATTGGCTGTACATCACTTCTAGACAACCTGCTCAACTTACTTATTGCAATATGTTCCCCATAGTTAGGCCATGCAGTTCTCATATCCATTACTGCAGATTCCACAAAGAACAGCCATTCTTCTATTTTGTGGTCCATTTCCATCAGGAGCTTGGAAGAATGAATGAGGCACAAGTATGAGGTAGTCTGCATCAGCATGTTCCAACCCCACTCCCCACCCCCATGTCCTATTCACCACATAGGAAATTTATTTATTTATTATTTCCACCATTTCTACCCCGCTCTTCTCAACCCCCGAGGGGGGACTCAGAGCAGGCCTAACAACGGCAACAATTCGATGCCAAAAACACATATACATATAATAGAGAACCAAAAGCGGTCAGAATTAAAATACATTAAAATACAGTTAGCATTAAAATACAGTAAAATACAATTAGCATTAAAATACATCATATACATTCACATAAGTTAAAAACAGTATTCCGTCCATAATAGAAGCATTGGGCCATGTCCACCAGCTTGCCATTACAATCCAATCTAAAGTGCTGCATCGTGCTAATGTGCAAACGCTTGGCCCCATAGCCAGGATTTCACTTTTTTCTGAATGCCAGGAGGGATGGGGTTGATCAATTGGGAGTGTGTTCCACAGACGAGAAGCCACCACCGAGAAGGCCCTATCTCTCGTCTCCACCAACCACATTTGAGAAGTAGGCAGGTGCAAGAGCAGGGCCTCCTCGGATGATCTTAAATTACGAGGTGGGACATAGCGGCTGATGCGTTCTGACAAGTAAGCTGGGCCAGAACCGTATAGAACTTTAAAGGTCAAAACCAGCTCGGAAATGGACAGGCATCTAGTGGAGCTGACACAACAGGGGGGGGGGGTGTGGTATGCTCCCTGTATGTAGCTCCAGTTAGTAATCTGGCTACCGCCCGTTGGACTAATTGCAGTTTCCGAACTGTCTTAAAGGGCAGCCCCACGTAGAGTGCGTTGCAGTAATCTAGTTGGGATGTGACCAGAGCGTGGACGACCGTAGCCAGATCAGACGTCCCAAGGTATGGGCGCAGCTGGCGCATGAGTCTTAACTGTGCAATAGCTCCCCTGGCCACCGCCGAGACCTGGGGTTCCAAGCTCAGCGATGAGTCCAGGATCACTCCCAAGCTGCGAGCCTGCGTCTTCAGGGGGAGTGTAACCCCATCCAACACAGGCTGTAACCCTATGCCCTGTTCGGCCTTTTGACCTACCAGGAGGACCTCTGTCTTGTCTGGATTCAGTTTCAATTTGCTAGCACTCATCCAGTCTGACACAGCAGACAAGCACCGGTTCAAAGTTTGGAGAGCCTCCTTGGTGACAGGTGGAAAGGAGTGACAGATCTGAACGTCATCTGCGTACAGATAACACCTTACTCCGAAACTCTGGATGATCTCTCCCAGCGGTTTCATGTAGATGTTAAATAACATCGGGGACAGTACTGAACCCTGACGTACTCCACAAGACAACGGTTGCGGAGCCGAACAGCTGTCACCCAATGACACCTTCTGGGTACGACCCTCCAGGAAGGATTGGAGCCACTGCAAAGCAGTACCCCCAAGCCCCATTTCTGCAAGGCAACCCAGAAGGATACCGTGGTCAACGGTATCGAAAGCCGCTGAGAAGTCCAGCAGAACCAACAGGGACACACTCCCCCTGTCGAGTTCCCGGCGTAGATCATTTACCAAGGCGACCAAGGAAATGTTTCCAACGATGCAATGATGGAGCCCCTGGTGGCGAAGTGGGTTAAACCACTGAGCTGCTGAACTTGCTAACCCAAAGATTGCAGGTTTCTTATCCAGGGAGCGGCGTGAGCTCCTGTTGTTAGCCCCAGCTTCTGCCAACCTAACAGTTCAAAAATATGCAAATGAGAATAGATAAATAGGTACCACTTCGGTGGGAAGGTAACCGTGCTCCATGCAGTCTTGCTGGCCACATGACCTTGTAGGTGTCTACAGACAATCCCGGCTCTAGAAGTGGAAATGAGCACCAACCCTCAGAGTCGACCACGACTGGACTTAATGTCAGGGGAAAACCTTTACCTTTACCTAAACAACAACGAGGAAAGAAATTTAATTTTGTGTGTGTATAGTGAATGTAGGTTTCAGTACACTCAATGATTATCCACAACAAAGAAAGCATCTTCTCCTCTCTAATTGGATTTGAATTACTTAGCCGAGAAGCCATTTGTTATAGAGTGGGTAATTAAACAATACTGGAATTAATTCCCTTCCTCTCATCAGATCAGCAGCTTTTGTTCAAGCAGCATTTAAGCTACGTATAAGGAAAGCCACAATGATGTACCAGCAAGTTATCAGGACAAAAGCAAAGAAAACATTACATAATGGAAAACAGAAAATTCGTGAGTTCTTGAGAACAGAACATACAATGAAGGACATCTGAATACAGAGAGCTGGACTCCCCCCCCCCCAATGAAATTAAGTCATGTGAAGACAGGAAAAAGTACTCTCCCCATTGTTTTTGCTACTTGAATATGGAAGGAGGGAGGGAAAGAGGCAGGCAGGCAAAGCACATGTGATAACTACTAGCAGGTAGGCATGGTTTCGAACCCAAAAATGGCTATTCTAAAATCAAATGGGGGGGGGGGGATTTTTTTTGATTAGTAAAAGAAAGACTTACAAAAAAAATTTCCAAAAATTTCTAAAATGTAACTTAATTACTAATGAAATTCGTTAGTAGTTCGTATGCCGGAGCATGCATTCAGATGGTTTTTTGGCCAACTCCCAGAAATCCTAACAGCTAGTAAATTGGCTGGGATTTCTGGAGTTGTAGGCCAAACCTGAATAAATCACACTGAATTCTAGATGGGACTCTCAAATAGGAAGGAGGAGGGAGGGAAGGAGGAGGGAGGGAGGGAGGCGGGTATTCTATTCTTGGAAGCAGCAAAAGAAAAGGAGGAGGAGCCCCCTGCTCCTCACTGCCTCTCTCTCACCCCGATCCCGGGGAGGCGGGCCCAAGTTGCCCAGGCTGGTCATATACCTACATTCCATGCACATGCAATAATACAGCAGTAACAATGGGTATAAGAAGAGGTAAAATTCAAGCAGTATTCTGACTGGTCCTCCTCACGTGGTGCAAACGAGCTCTTCTCTCATGAGCCCGGGGAAAAGCCAGCGTTTTCTGCTTGGGTGCACACACATATATATTCTTTAGGGGATTTGCTGCAGAATCTTCTCTATGAGCCCGGATTCTGCAGCAATCCCCCCAAGAATATGTATGTGTGCACCCAAGAAAATCGCTTTTTCCCAGGCTCACAGAGAAGAAGCTTCCGTTACACAGAGGCAGGGACCAGTCAGAATACTGTTTGAATTTTACCTCTGTTGTGTTATTACTGCTGTATTGCTCATGTATATGGAATGTAGGTATGACCAGTTGATTAATGATAATATTAGGCACTTACAGTAGCATTCATTCTATTATACATTAGGTTGGTTTCTCACCCCAATACTCTTTGATGCTTTAGATCCTGGCAGGGCAGGAGAGGCAGGGAAGCCTGGAAAAATGTAAACAGAGAGGTTTACTCAGTAAATCCACAAGGAGGGCACTTCATCCAAAGTGCCTCCTTTGCAGATTTACTGAGTAATCCTCTCTGTTTACATTTTTCCGGGCTTCCAGCCGAAAAGAAGGAGCGAGTTTAGGGCTTGCCTTGCCATAATACTTATTGGCAAGGGAGGCAGGAGGGTGGTGAGAGAAGGAGGGTGCCCCCTTACGACCTAATAACAACACTTAAGAAAATCCTGGCCCCGAGTTCTATAAAGAAAGTCCACTTCCTGGTTGGCGTTCCAGGTGCGGAAATACTCAAAAGGAGCATTTCTTACGAATTTCTTACGAATCATTTCATTTTCATAACTTTTTTCTCATGCCTACTAGCAGGGCCGTAGCCAGGATTTTGATTCGGGAGGGGCTGTGTTTGATTTGGGGGGGGGGCTGAGTCTGAGGGGGAGAGGGTCTACCCTAGCAAACCTTTTGTATTGCTTGAATGAATGAATTGTTTATTGTACTAGCCATAGGCCATGACATAAAATATGCAACTTTTTGTATTGTTATCCCAATACCCCCATGCATATTGGATATATTGAGCATGGTGATCAGATTATTATATAAATACACATAACAGTTTAAATAATGTACCAGTAAGGCTTGTTAACTGTTTTAACTGTTTTATGATGTCACATTTTATGTGTTTTAATTGGTTATGCTTTGTGTGCTGTAAACCGCCCTGAGCTTCGGATAGGCGGTCCATCAAGCCGAAACAATAAATAAATAAATAAATAAATAATTAAATAAATAAAGCCTTATTGCGGACCACCTGAGATTTTTTGGGGGGGGGGAGGCTGAACCCCCCCAAGCCCCCCCCCCCCGGCTACATGCCTGACTACTAGGCTTGCGCAAAATTTCAGATTAGATCAGAACTTGTAACTGATTTGTTACATTGGGGCATATGAAGGTGAGTTCTCAGGAATGCAGGAAAGGTGGGGGGATTTAGAAATGGAATCACTTACCCATTTTTTTCTGGAACATTCGGATGCATTAAGCAATTTTGGTAAAGTTGCTTTAAAAATCTTTTAAAATCTCATTCCTTTGGCCCAGTACCGTAGCTTAGATTTCCATAGCCAGGTATGCAGCGCAGCTGGCTAAGTATCAGCTGAATAAGATCTCTCTGACCAATAGGTCATGAGTTTGAGGCCTGCCCGGGTCGAGGTGGGTGCTCGACCTTTTAGTGTAGCCTGCTGTCGGCCTTTGCAGCCCAAAAGACAGTTGCATCTGTCAAGTAGGTGATAAAGGCACCACATTTAGTGGGGAGGCAAATTTTGACTGAATTATGAGGCCATTAAAGAACTCCAGGAAACACTAAGGAATGCGAAGGAACAGCAAAGGACGCTGAGAGATGAGGAGTGCATCCGCTCCCCCTGGTGGCCAGAGTTTGCCTCTGTGTGTACTGTGTACTATGTGTACTGTGTATAGTGTGTACTGTGTATGTGGAAAACGGCAGGGATTGTCTGCTAAATATGTGTACATGTAATCCGCTCTGAGTCCCCTTCGGGGTGAGAAGAGCGGAATATAAATAAAGTAAATAAACAAAATAAATAAATTCTGGAAGTGGGGGGCTGAGTCTGAGTGAGAGAGGATCTACCCTAGCAAACCTTTTGTATCGTTATCCCAATACCCCCATGCATATGGGATATATTGAGTATAGTGATCAGATCATGATATGAATACACATAACAGTTTAAATAATGTACCAGTAAGGCCTTCTTGTAGCCCACACTGAGATTTGGGGGAGCTGAGCCCTCAAGCCCCCCCTCCCGGGCTACGACCGTGCTGGCCCCATCTTCACTGGCACTGCCGTAAGGGAGATGCTATGAGCGTGGCTAATCACAGTCATCTTAACTGTAGTTTGGGAAGGCCAGGCCCCCAAATGGTAGAGATTGCAAAAGGCCCTGCCGTAAACTTCATTTCCCAGTATGCCTCGGGAGAGAATGCACCAATCAGGAGAGGAGAGAAAAAAATTATCCCTCCCCTTAAACAGTTTTTCTGAAAACTTTTTTTTTAAAAAAAATCCTTTAAATCAGTAGATGGATTTGCATTTCTGAAAGTTGGGGAGGATGATCCCCTGTTATCTTGTGTCATTGGGTAGAAAAATCAAGGAGGTAGCTCTTGTAGTTTTTTAAAATGTTGTTTCTAAAAACTTTAAAAATTTGCCAAAAATCCATGGATAAGTCAAATGTTCTGAAATTTGGTGGGCTAACAGTGGCAATTGTGTTCTGCTATTCTAGCAAGTTTCATCAGGATATCACAAATTGAGAGAGAAAGAAGCCCTTGAAGTTTCCCCACTGCCAGTGATGTTTTCCCTATTGTGCATGTGTGATTGCCATTGATGAAGTACTTACACAGATTCAGAGGTTTCATACATTTTCAAAATTTTTATCCCAAAAATACAGAAAGGACTTTAGAAATGAAGCACCAGTGCCCCCTACTTTTACACAGTTTAGAACCATTGTTTTTTGGATCGCACATACCTAACAACTACTCAGTACGTACATACTTCAACTTCACCTGAAGTGCCACCCAAGAAAGTGAGCTTCCCTGGTGTGGGTAAGCCTGGAGGCACCCGATTGGGGGGGGGGGGAGGCTCTGTGCCCACCTATGCCATTGTAGGTGCAAAAGGGGGGGGCAAAAGCGATCACAGTGAGTGAATGAGTGGGGCATCAGAGTGGGGCAGGCCTCCCTCCCCCTTGCTGCTCAGTCCCTTGGGCCCTAAAGCGACCAGCCGTGGCTGTGTTTGTGTTCCTGAAGGCCTCCTTCCATGCTTCCCCGCTCCACAAGCAGCGCCGCTGCCTGCTGACTCGGGCCCTGCCTGGCTGGGGCCTGGAGGGGAAGCCAGGAATGCTTTCAAGCGGGCAGAAGGCGAGAGGGTCAGCGGAGTGGCCACGTGGGCGGAGACTGATGCCCTGATGATGCCGACACCGAGGGGAACCGAAGTGGTTTGAACTGCCTGCCCAGTGTCACGATGCAAGACCCAGGCCGGCCCCTTAATCACACACACAGAGACGTCAATCAGCTAACTACTTTATTGAAAGATAAAAACAGTTGAAAAGGGTAATTGTCCATAAAATCAAAAGTAATCCAAAAGGTATAAGGTATAGTCCAAAAGCAAACTTGGCAAAAGAATCCAAAGACTTGGCAAAAGACTTGGCAAAGCTCCGCTTAGCTAGCGGATCAAAGAACAAAACAAGGTTACAAGATACAAGCTCTTCTTGGCAGGCCACTAGCCCCAAACTTTGCTACGTGGTCTTGGCTTCGCTACACATCTGTATAGGATAGACGTGGCCGAAGTACTGAGGATCCGTTCCCACGGATCCTATACTTAATCCCTGGCGAGGCCCCGACACTCTAGGTTTCTCCTCCTCCAATCTGTGCTGCGAGCCCTCGGTCGGTCTAGGCTGTGAAACCAACCCCTCCTGCTAGCCTCAATGCTCTGTCTCCTATCAAACGTTCGACCTTGCCTCCCAGCACCTGGTTTCCTATCTTCATGAGAGTCGAACTCCCCATCTGCTTCCCGGCCTCTCCTCGGTCGTTTCCCACATTCTTTCTTGCGAGCCTCGCCCCCCGGCCGTTCATAATCTTCACTATCACTGCTTTTTGAATTCGACTGGCCTTCCTGCCTCTCGTAAGGATCAGGCCAGCCGTCATCCCAGGCCAGGCTTTCTGTGGGGGAAGAAGGCCCAGCTAACTCAAAATCCCCTTCTTCTAGCCCCTCCAAATCCTCTTCAGAATCAGCTGGCTCCAATGCCAGTGGGACCCCCGGTGCTGCCCCCTGCCTCCCAGGCACAAACGAGAACTGGTATGCTACACCCAGTTGAGTGCCAGGGGATCCCGGGAGCCGTGGCTGGCTCTCCTGGGCAGAGAGACACAGGAAGGCAGGCAGGCAAGCTGGCGGCGCTGGGAGGCTGACCGACCGACCTCGGCAGTGCCTCCTCCCTGAAGGGCTGGCACTCCCCTGTGCACGCCCAGCTGGGGGTGGTGAGGAGGAGGATGCTGGGAGTGGCTTGCCTAGAGCTTGCCTCGAGCTTTCCTCCAACCTCCATTCAGCGATTGATTGCTTTGGTCGTCCGCGAGCCAGATGCAATCATCAAAAGAGCCAGACCAGGCTCGCGAGCCATAGGTTCCCGACCCATGTTCTAGATTCTCCAAGGGTGAACTAATCTCTCTTTCTTGCTGTTCTGATCAGAGTATAGTACAGAGTACAGCACTTACACTTGGATAAATCCAACCAGTCAATTTTAAACTAAACGTTCTAAACTTATACATGAGTATATACAGTAATAACCAACACTCCCAACTACATTGCAAAAAGAAAAAGGTTAGGGTACATCTCTAAGACCATCGTTTGAGATTATTTTTCTTATATTTCATAAGCATTATGAACAAAGGCCAAATAGTCATCCCTTTTTATTTTTTTATTTTCGGGATTTTACCCCGCTCTTCTCAACCCCCAAGGGGGGACTCAGAGCGGCTTACAGTACGGCACAATTCGATGCCCACATAATAACAGTATAAAACCCCCAAACCCTTCAACAATTAAAATACATTAAAAATACATTAAAATACAACTACATTAGCACCATATACATTCACTCTGGATTAAAACAATGTTCAGTCCATAAAAACATTGGCCAAAATCACCCACTTTCATTAAAAACCAATCTAAAATGCTGCCTTGTGCTGGTGTACAAATGCCTGGTCCCACAGCCAGGATTTTACTTTTTTCCTGAAGGCCAGGAGGGATGTGGTGGATTGTACATCAATAGGAAGCGCATTCCACAGGCGGGGAGCCACCACCGAGAAGGCCCTATCCCTCATCCCCACCAGCCTCATCTGAGACGTAGGTGGGAGCGAGAGCAGGGCCTCCCCGGAAGATCTTAGATTACGAGGTGGGACATAGCGGCTGATGCGTTCGGACAAGTAAGCTGGGCCAGAACCGGATAGAGCTTTAAAGGTCAAAACCAGCACTTTGAATTGAGCCCGGAATTGGACAGGCATCCCTTCTTCTGAAGCATAAAGGTTCATGCCTTATGGGATCAACAAAAGGGCTATGTTTAGCCCATAGGCAAAAATCTTTATGCTTCAAAATAAGCTGCGACTTTTTGGCCTTTGCCCAGTAATACAATGATATTTTATTCTGAGGCCCAGGAAAAATCAATGCAACAAATAGCCTTTAAGACATACACTGTATTTTCTTGCTCTCTTTCACTCCTCTACTACCACCCTTCAATATTTTTTCTACTGTATAGTGTTTTAAAATGATATTATCTTCCAAGTGCAAACTCACGGTAAAACTAGGCATCAAGAGGACTGTGTATAATCTGTCAGTAATCCTTCCTACGATGTGATTTCCTCTGAAATTCAGAATTTAACTGGTAAGATTTGGAATATTGATTTATCCGAATTTGATTGAGTCTAGCGTGCCATTGAATCTAATGTGCACTTCAATTTTCAAAACCTTGCTGCCAAATGCAATGCACAACAGCAAAAAAAATGCACTAAAATGCACTATTTGTAATTTGGCCAAAAAAGTGTGCATTGCAGTTGCGGCCTGCTTACAAACATAAGTGTCAGAACACCAAAGCTTTCAGCTTTATTGTGATCTTCTGACATACTGGTAGGGACTGTGAACACCCAATGGTCTTCCTAACGAATCCCTCTGCTCAAGAACTATGGATCACATTGCATGAACCTACTATTCCACTTCAGGACGCATCCAGACAGGGCTTAAACCCATGCTTTAAGTGCCCACACCCTTCCCAAAAACCCAAGCTTTTGCAGTGGGAATGTCCCCATTCTCTTTTGGTAAATCCCAGTAACTACCGGGAGGACATGTGTCCCCCCCCCCCCCCAGCCTTCAAAATAAAAGAAAACTTACCAGGCTGCCATTACGTCTCTTCAGCAGGCCTCCTGGCATGTAGAAATGATAAAACAGGAAGCAGGGGAGGGGGGAGCATCCCCCCGCCTCCTGGTACATAATTTCTATGTGCTAGGACAGGCCTGTCCAACAGGCGGCCCGCACACGGCCAGCCAGCCCCTTGGATGTGGCCCGCCTACCCAGGCCCGGATTAAGGCGTTTTGCTGCCCTAGGCCACACTTGGGAACCGCGCCCGGGGGCTTCCTCCCTCCTCTCCGTGACTGGTCACGGAGAGAAGCAGAAAGGGACGCCCAGCCCCCCGGAGCGATGCTGGGCATGCACAGCAGAGCCCAGGGGCGGGGTGTCCCTTCCTGCTTCTCGCCGTGACTGATCACGGAGAGAAGCAGAAAGGGACACCCAGCCCCGGAGCGATGCTGGGCATGCGCAGAGCCAGGGACGGGGCATCCCTTACTGCTACTCTCCATGACTGGTCACGGAGGGAAGCAGAAAGGGATGCCCCGCCCCCGGAGCGATGCTGGGCATGCTTCCCTTCCTCCTCCTCGTCGCCACAACTGCCTTCCTGGTTCGGCGACGAGGAGGAAGAGGAAGGGAAGCTCCCACGGGGCATGCCCAGCAGCGCCCCATGGGCGGAGCTTCTCCTCCTCCTCGCCAAACCAGGAAGGAGTGGAAGGAGGGTGCGAGGAACTTGTTTCACACTGCGGCCCCCCAGGTGATCAGTGACCGGAATTCCGGCCCTTGGGCCGGTAGAAGTTGGACAGCCCTGTGCTAGGAGACCTGCCGGAGAGGTGTAATGGTGGCCCAGTCAGTTTTATTTTAAGGAATTGAGGGGCGGGTGGGGTGAGGCAGGGTGCTTTTCACTTCTCTGGGCTCATGGACAGGCCAGGATTCCCCATAAGGCCAACCTAGGCCATGGCCTAGGGGTGCAAGCCGGGGGGGGGGGGTTTGCAGATCACGGACCAAAAAGTAATAATAAAAATGTTTAAACAAATAAAAACGCAACGTGCATGGAGATGAGGAAGGAAGGATACTGGAGATCCTCCTTTTCGGCGCCGCCCCTGCCCCTTCCTGAATACCAGCTCCTGCCTCTGCTATTGTTGCGCAAACGGCGTATGCACAGGGGCTCTCGACACTGGTGTCGACGCCGACAGGAGGAACAATTAACTCCCTCGATGCCGACAGCATCCACTTGCGGGCTCCTTCAGTGCAAGTACAGGAAACTCCATTGCGCAGTCTGCGCATGCCCTAACACCATGAAAGCTGGTATTCCTCCTCCAACACAAGGAGGAGACTCCTCCTTACTGGAGAGAGAAGCGCAACTGCCGGCTACGGCACATGCAAAAACCCCAGTACAGGAGAGAAGCCCAACGCGACTAGCCGACCCACTGGCACCCTGTTAGTTAATCATTTACAGGTTTGCAGCCAGTTTTGCAAAGCTGCTGGAATACAAAAATGTATCCCGATTGGGTTGGGAGCCAAGTGCCTCAAGCCCCGGCATCGGGAAGGAGGCTCCTCCCACCATGCCTGCATCCATAGTGCCCGCCAAGACGGAAAATCCTGTGGCCACACTGGGAGAGCTGTATGCGGGACCCTAAGGGGGACGAGTGGATGAAAGGATTTGGGGGCTGGGTGAGACAAGAGGTTGGCTTAAAGGGGCACTCCAAAGTGTATATAGGGTGCAAAACTGTTAATCTGGGCCTGCTCATGGAGCCCAAACAAGCGAGATGGGCATGGGGACTGACCCCCAGTCAGTCCCACAGACCCCATTATCTGTTAGACCCGGGCCTAATGGGGTAAAAGAAAAAGTCTGGCAGGGCCCGCGTTTTGGGTCTTGTCGAGATGGGCCCTCTGTCAAACTATGATTGATAGTGGATACATCTGTGTTGAGGAGCTTTGATATTGCACCTCTCCTCAATTGCGCTAATTTGTCAATTCATTGTTTGTGTTCCGTCTTCCAGGCGAGAGAGGGACAAGGGGCGGTGCAGGGAGGAGGAAGAGAGCTAGCTCCTCCTCCCTGCACCGCCCTCTTCTTCCCTCTCTCTCCGGGAGCCGATGCCTTGGAAGGGAGGGGGGTCCCTGCGGCGCCTCCCTCCCTTCCAAGGCATCACCATTCCGGCGAAAAAACTCCCCGCCAGCCTGGATGGCTGGCGGGGGAAGTGAGTGGCGCTCGCCCCCGCGAGCCTTCCAGGTTTGGGGAAGGGTTTTCACCCGGCACTCGAGATGCCAGTGCCGGGCGAAAACCCTTCCCCAAACCTGGAAGGCTGGCGGGGAAAGCGAGCGGCGCTTCTCGCTTCTCCCACCAGCCATCCAGGCTGGCGGGGGAGTTTTCGCCCGGCTCCTGTGTCTCTCTGCTCAGAGAGACACAGGAGCGGGGGCTAAAAACCTCCCGAAGCCTGGAAGGCTGGCGGGAAGCGGCGGCGCTTCGCTTCTCCCACCAGCCATCCAGGCTGGCGGGGAGTTTTGCCCGGCTCCTGTGTCTCTCTGCTCAGAGAGACACAGGAGCCGGGCGAAACCCTCCCTGAAGCCTGGAAGGCTGGCGGGAAGCGAGCGGCGTTTCTCGCTTCCCCCACCAGCCATCCAGGCTGGCGGAGAGACACGCCCGGCTCCTGTGTCTCTCTGCTCAGAGAGACACAGGAGCTGGGCTGTGTCCTGCTCCACAGAGCCTGGAAGGCTGGCGGGGAAAGCGAGTGGCGCTTCTCGCTTCTCCCACCAGCCATCCAGGCTGGCGGGGAGTTTCGCCCGGCTCCTGTGTCTCCCTGCTCAGAGAGACACAGGAGCCGGGCGGTCCCTCCTCGAAAGCCTGGAAGGCTGGCGGGGAAGCGAGAGGCGCCTCGCTTCCCCACCAGCCATCCAGGCTTGCGGAGGGTTTCCCCTGGTGACGTTAGGCTGGGTGACGTCAGGCGTCACCCAGCCTAACGCGCCCAGGAAACCCTCCTGAAAATGGGCGGGCCGTGCAGGAGGCCGGCCACGCCCCCGGGAGCGGCCACGCCCCCGCTCACTGATCACCTGCGGCCCCCCAGGTGATCAGTGACACTTCTTCCGGCCCTTCGCCCTTGGGCCGGAAGAAGTTGGACAGCACTGTTGTATATTGTAGTTATCTAACTGCCATTCCAGCACTGGTTCACCTTTGAACTGGCTCTAGGCATAGCTAGGGAAGGCGTAGTTCCTTCTATTTAGTAACCTAGGGTCAGGGTGAGGAATATCTTTGGGTTTCCTTGCCATTTGGAGGGAGCAAAGGGAGACTTTGCAGTCTTAGTCAGCAACCCAGGGAATTTTCATCTTACCCTCATTTTATATTTTGCAACCATTAAGCTCTGTGCCAAGTCCTTCAAAGACTTTGTAGCTGAATAAACTATTTGTTCTTCAACTTCAACCTGGAGTGATTTTTTGGGTTGCTGGACCCCTGAGCTTCTCAAGTAGGCATCCTGCAGTCCACCAGGCTTATAGGAAGCACATCACAGTTTATTTTCAAAGGCACCTGGTGCAACGACATAGTTCGAAGATTGTACTTCCGCATATCCTTGTAACCCTGCCTTCCCATTGCATCAAGGTAGGCTATAGGAAGGTTGCAATAATGAGTGCTATTGATGGGTTTTACCTGTTAATGGCCAGGGAGGGAGAATCATGGGAAGGAGGCGGATCAACAGTGCAATGCACATGCTGTCATGCAGTAGGGACCACATGCCTGCCTCATGTGATAACGTCCTCAGTCTAAATCACAAATGTGATAACAAAATGCCTTTAAACTGATAAATGTTCTCAGAAGAACTGTTACTGGCTTCTTTGGGTTTTTTTTTACTTCTTTGCTATGTGAATGGTGAGATGTATGATATCAACAATTGAGCTAAATCACAAGTAATAACTGAGTAATAATACACTGCAGGTTTGCGGATTTAAATTACCCCTTTGTCGTTTATGTGTAAACATTTCAATCTGCCAGTGGAACAAGCTGCCTGCAGAGCTAGTTTGGCTGATGAGATCATCAGCATAATCACCATCTCAAGAATTCACACGCCAAGGGATTTCCCCCCATTTATTAAATTGTATATGCTTGGAAGTGCATAAGGGTGGAATTGAGGCCCTGGCACAAACTGGGTTTTAAGAAAATGGGTTAAAATGGAATTATTTTTAAAGTAGAAAGAAGCTTGCAGACTACCATTATATTTACCGATAAACATAACTGCCTGATTGCATTAAGCTGTTTACTGTGGAGAATCCATGTAAAGTTCAGAAGGAAAGATTATGAAGATATGATAAAGGTGAAGAAAAGGAGGAGGAGGAAGAAGAAGAGATGGCTAAAGATAAAGATGGTGTCAATGTCAACAGGCACCTTTGTTCCTGGGCTAATTGAGGAGGCAGCCAGGGAGTGCATAGCAACTCTCAGCAGTCCTTTGCAGGTGGGATCATGTAGAGCAGGGGTTGGAAATAGGGTTCCCATATGTCCCTTATTCTAAGGGACGTCCCTTATTTTGGCCCTAAATTTTGTGTCCCTTATTTTCAGGCCCTGTCCCTTATTTTTGACTAGCAGAACAGGACTGGGCGGGGTTGACCAGAGGAAGGTGCGCACTGCGGTTTCCACGGCAATGCCTGCCCAGGGATTCCAACTCGCAGGGCAGCCTGCGTCCCCGTTGGACGGAAGAGGCGATACAGGACTTTTTCAAAGTACAGTAGACTAATTAACCGTTACCCAAGGGGAATGTTGGATCATGTTGGATAAAGATAGTTTCTGGTTGCTTGAGAGTTACTCTTAAAATAGGCCTAGCTGTGTATCCCAATACTATACTATACCATTAACTATTGACATAATAATAATGAAGATGTACTGTCTTATAAAACTTATTTTATTTTAATGTTTAGACAGGGCACTTTTAAAGTCAGCAAAGTCAAGTACTAAATACAGATGGAGAAAATTAGGTAGTTCTAATAATGTTTTTTCTGCATGACAAAGCATGCAGAAACATACCATGTACTGTTAAGAGGGTATAAGTCAGTTTCTTTTGTGAGTTTCAATCATTATCTTATTCTGTTAATAAAACTATTTCTACCTAATGTTTGAGTTTCAAGAATTTAATGAAGTGTCCCTTATTTTTGTGAAAAATCCCATAAATGTCCCTTATTTCTTATATCAAAAAATGGCAACCCTAGTTGGGAAGCTATAGCTCACGAGCCATATGTGGCTCTTTCAATGACTGCATCTGGTTCACAGGCACAGCAGGCCCCCAAAAGGCTGGATGCTGGGCCACAGGCCCCTCCCTGCCCAAGGAGCTGCTGGAAAGTGGCCATGTGCCATGGAAAATGTTGTGTAGCGAGCCCTGCTGGGCCGAAAACTGCAGCAATGGAGGCAGGGAGGACCAGGGCAGGCCAGGCTGACCGACCGGAAGCTACAGGCCCCTCCCCACCCAAGGAGTTGACGGAAAGCGATGGTGGTGGGATCGAGAGCAGGGCCTCCCCAGATGATCTTAGTTTTTGTGATGGTACCAGGCGATACGTTCAAACAGGTAGTCTGGGACAGAGCCGTTTAAAAAATCAAATTCTATTCAATACATGTTAATTTTTCCAGTGCTTTTAGAAAGACCATCCCTGGTATTTCCAATTATTTATAATATAAAAGGGAAAAAGCATCATAACCATGCTATGTCGAAATTGGGAAATCCCAGGCCTACAAAAGGGGAAAATATAGGTTACAGTGAACTCGTTATATATTAAAATTGCACAATTCCTGAAGAATACATTTTTTTTATTAAAAAAACCCATAAATGTTTTATACAAGCGGATTAATGGTGAAAAAAGAAACATAGAGGCAGATTTTGAGACCTCCCCCAAGTACACCCACTCCTTAAGAACACTGCAATAATCAAAAAATGGTAGAATCTGACAGTTCCCATCCCAATTTAAAATAAGCACCTTTAGCCTTTTCTGGGTGAATAGGGAGCTCTGAAGACAGTTCATCCCTGACTCCAAAAACTTCCGTTTCTACACATTCTAAAAATGAACCCAAGCGATCTCTCAGATCATCTGGAGAGGCCCTACTCTCGCTCCCACCGCCTTTGCAGGCGCGTTTGGTGGGGACGAGGGAGAGGGCCTACTCTGTGGTGGCCCCATGACTCTGGAACTCACTCCCCAGGGATATTAGACAAGTCCCCACATTGGCGGTTTTTAGGAGGAGCCTGAAAACGTGGCTGTTCCAATGTGCCTTCCCTGAATAAAGTGAACAATACCCTGCTGTGATCAATTCCTTGCAAAATGTCCTCATAAGCACTTTAATGACCTGTTGGGTTGTCTGCTCCACATTATCCTGTAAAACCTCCCTGTTACATACATTCTACCTCTGTTCGCACCCAGTATTATTTAGTTTAAAATTTTAATATGTTACATTTGGCCCGCTTAAAATGGTTTAAAACTGTCTTTTATTGCTGGTGTGAAAGTATATTGGTTGTATTGTTTTATTATTTGCTGTTATGTTGTTATTATGTGTTATTGGGCTTGGCCTCATGTAAGCCGCCCCGAGTCCCCTTGGGGAGATGGTGGCGGGTATAAATAAAGTTAATAATAAATAAATAAAAACATTTTCAAGACAGGGTCCTATAGGGCAGTGTTTCCCAACCAGTGTGCCGGGGCACACTAGTATGCTATCATCAGGTGTGCCTTGGGAAATTGGAACCTCCAGGAAGGGGGGGGGGGGAGAGAGAGAGTCTAGTGTGTTGAAGTATAAAAACCCTAAGAAACCTACCAAGGATAAAATATAATATAATGATAATGCCTAAAGAAAATGGTGGCTTCGGCCTCCCAGACCTTAAAACATATTATGAGTCCTGTGCCCTGGCATGGATAAAAGACTGGACGTTACTGTCCAATATCAAAGTATTGACTCTAGAAGGGTTTGACCTAAGGAAAGGCTGGCACTCGTACCTTTGGTACGGTGGTACCACAAAGGAGAAAAACTTTGGGAATCATTTCATCCGCTCCTCTTTAATGAAGATCTGGAACAAATACAAGAATCGGATATATACGAAGACACCATTATGGCTTTCATCATTGGAAGCGGACCAACGCAGATTACTAGGTTGGACAGAATGGCCCAAGTACAAAGATATTTTAAAGAAACAAAATGGTGAATATTTGCTGATGTCACAGGAGGAAATATCTAGAAACTTTGTCAACGTCCGGTGGCTCCACTATTTTCAATTGAGAGAATGGTTCAATAAGGATAAGGTTAAAGGATTTAGTGAAAGTGAAGGAAACTGGGACAAAGTTCTGAAATCAGAAAAGAAAATAATATCGAAGATATACTCCATGCTCCTTGCCTGGTTAACAGAGGAAGAGATAATTAAACAAACAATGGTAAAGTGGGCTCAAAATATTGGGAGAACAATACAACTCAGAGAATGGGAAACAATATGGCGGAAAAACCTAAAAATCACTTATGCTACAGACTTACAAGAAAACTGGCTTAAAATGATCCACCGATGGTACATTACACCGCAAAAACTGAACGCAATGTATAAAAACATGGATAATAAATGTTGGAAGTGTAGAACTCAGGAAGGTACCTTTTACCATATGTGGTGGACATGCCCCAAAACAAAAGAATACTGGTCAATGATTCATCAGGAATGCAAACAAATGTTAAGAACAGACTTTCCAAAAACCCCGGAATTATATCTATTAGGAGTAATAGGCGAGAATACCTTCGAAAATGAAAATCAACAAAAACTGTTTGTGTACTTGGCCACGGCAGCACGGATAGTCTTCGCAAGAGTATGGAAACAAAATCTCCTCCCAGACAAAGAACAATGGGTGGAGAAAGTGCTGGAAATCAAGGGAATGGATGAATTAACATACTGGCTTCGCCAGAATAATGGCAAAGGGAATACGATGACAGATTGGTCTGGGATTAAGGAATATATAAAATTAATAAAAACGGACTGAAACACTCTGTCACATAATATATTAAAAAACATGAGTTAAGAGCACCTTAGGATGCCCAATGGGAAAGAATTATTATAACAATGTAACATGTTGAAGTATGGAACTAGAACGGAAGTCAATTTTATTGATCCCCACCCCCCCCTCCCTCTCCCCATTCCGTTTGTATCTATGTATTGTCAACTTTTATGTTTTTGTATTGTCTGTAAAAGATATGAAAACCCTAATAAATATCATTTAAAAAAAAAGAAACCTACCTCGATAAAGGCACAAAATTAATCCCCCCTCCCCACCCGTTGTCTCCCTCTCCATGCATTGGGAAGGCCCACCTCCCTTTCCCCAAGTAGAGACCTCCTCTTGCCTCCTGGGGGTTCTGTGTTTGAAGTTTGGCCCAGTTCTATCATTGGTGGGGTTCAGAATGCTCTTTGATCATAAGGGAACTATAAATCCCAGCAACTACAACTCCCAAATGGCAAGGTCTATTTCCCCTGAACTCCATCTGCGTTCATATTTGGGCATATTGAGTATTCATGCCAAGTTTGGTCCTGATCCAACATTGTTTGAGTCCACAGTGCTCTCTGAATATAGGTGAACTACAACTCCAAAACTCAAGGTCAGTGCCCACCAAACTCTTATAGCATTTTCTCTTGGTTATGGGAGTTCTGTGTGGGAAGTTTGTGTCTTTCTGCCATTCCTGCCAGGATATTTATGTTGTGTTCATTGAAACAGGCTCAGGTTTCACACTGAGTGTATAAATACATTTAAAACATATTAACTATATGTATTACTGTGTTAGAGTGTCATTTTGTGTCATTTTGGTTGGTGGTGTGCCCCAGGATTTTGCAAATGTAAAAAGTGTGCCGCGGCTCAAAAAAGGTTGGGAAACACTGCTATAGGGAACCACTAGATGTACCCGTGCAACATTTGATGGACTCTGTGGGACTCTGTCTTCAAAATGTTTTTAAAGTGTATAGAAACTGTTTCTGATGAGGTCTATAATCAATCTCCACCTGGCTATCTGAATAGAGCTGGACATATTCTGCTTTTCCTATTCCCTATTTGCTACTGAATTGGCATGTTTCGGAAGGCTGGAACATCTAAAACAGTGGTTCCCAACCTGTGAGTCTCCAGATGTTTTGGCCCCCAAATCCCAGAAATCCCAGTCAGTTTACCAGCTGTTAGGATTTCTGGGAGTTGAAGGCCAAAACATCTGGGTACCCACAGGTTGAGAACCAGTGCTCTAAATGGTGAGTCAAAATGGCAGTAGTAGTTAATTGTTGCAGAAGGAGAAAGAGAATACCAACTTCCGCAATGCCCCCGCCCTCCAAATATATGCCTCCTTTAACCCTAACAAAATGTCAGCCACAGTGTGAAAACATTTCAAATTGGTTATGCTAGGGAAGCAAAACATGTCAAAGAAAAACTTTCCAGTGGCACATTGTGTGATTGACATTTTTATCTGTCTATGTCTAGATCTACATCTATTTCTATATTTGCTAATAAACAGATAAGGGAATGGGTCACACATCTTTCAATGCTGCTGACTTTCCTCTAAAAACAATCATTTGAAGAAGGGCCTGACATCCTTGCTTGTGGCAGTTTCTACTTTCTGTGTTATCAACAGCATTTATTTCCATGTGAAAGTACAATCTATATATATAAAAAGAGACATGTCGTGCTGAGGGGCTTATAGACAGCAAAACCACTGAACCCACAAACACCAAATCAGGCCACACAACCCCCCACACCACAAGGTATGTTTATCACCTGGAAAATTCCCCAAAAACTCAAAACAAAATCGTCAAAACCCCCCAAAAACCTGGAGAACTACAATTCCCATGATCCCCGCACCAAAGCTGTCCACCAGACTACACCACAGCAACGCGTGGCCGGGTACAGCTAGTGCTGTATAAAATCAGTTATGACATAGCAGGGTCTAGTAGCCAGTGTGGAAGTCTCCCAGCTGAACTAGCAGAATTGGGGTTTTTAAAACTTCAACAGGGCAAGAGAATTCACCTCTCTTCACACACATCTTCATGCACAGCCTTAATTGATATTGTGCTTTTAACGTTAAGTGCTAATTTGTATATGATGGAATTGCGTTGATAATTGTTGATATGTTGTCTAGGGGCAGTTCTTGCCATTTGTACACCGCTTCGAGTCGCCTTCGGGCTGAGAGAGGCGGTTTAGAAGCAAAGTAAATAAATAAATAAATAATAATTAATTCTTGCCTCGTGGTCAAAATCTACTCTAATCCCGATATTTAAAAAAGGGGACAAAAATGATCTAGAAAATTACCGTCCCATCAGCTTACTCTCGGTGGTGGGCAAACTTTATGTTCGCCATTTATATAGCAGGCTCCTAGACTGGCTAGACTCAGAAAAAGTAATAGTAATAATAACAATAATAGAGTAAAATAATGGAAATGCAATAATAACAGTATTAATACAGTAAAATAATAAATATAATAATAGAATAAAATGAAGAATGCAATAATAATAAAGTAAAATAATAAATATAATAATAATAAATAGAGTAAAATAATAAATGTAATAATAATAATTGGGTAAAATACTGTAAATGTAATAATAATAAAAATAATAAATAGAGTAAAATAAATGTTGTAAAACTAATGTTAATAACAGAGTAAAATAATAAATAACCTTGACTCGAGTATAAGCTGAGGGGAGCTTTTTCAGGCTAAAAAAGGGGAGGCTGAAAAACTAGGCTTATACTCAAGTATATACAGTATATGATTCACATGATAGTACTGATTATTATAGTTGCAGAAAGATGGAATGCAATTCAACAATTTGGATCTTAATTTGTCGGCGGAAATGCAGACCAACTCAAACTCTGCCCACCATTTGCCCACCACATATGTAATCCTTCAAGAACACGGGTTGGACTTTCCTGACAGATTATTTGCTCTTTAGGGTCATCTCTGCAGGATCATCCAGTCAGGAAATAGTTGCAGCTGCCATTTTCCATTTGCTGGTTGTGTGAAGCCTCAGTTCCTCAAGGCCCATCTACACTGGCAGATAATCCAGCGTAGATGGCATATTAGCCTGGAGTGTCCAAATGATGCACCCAGGTTAATATGTTTTAACCTGGGGTAAACAGTTTAGTCAGGTTTACACCCAGGTTAAAAAAAAATACTTGCAAAGATCCAGATCTTTTTTGGCAGGGTTGCAGACCTCAGAAGGTAGCAAATGAGAAGACATTTACCGACTTTAGCCACTGCCAAGCTTACTTCCATTTCAACCTTTTCTTGAGAAGGTGGGTTATGCACCAGCTTTAGGAACAGCTGTGCTGCTGCCAACCCATCGGCTGTCAACTCCTGGTACATCTGACAGATATCACAGGATCTTTGGGAGCATATTGCTAATATTAGACACTGCTGATGGCAATGGTTGCCGTATTTCAACCCCTTCATACTCGTATTCAGTTGAATATCATTACAAACAATGTAAGTTCAAAAAACAGAAAACAGAAATACTAAAAATGCATAATGCACATAGCTGTAAGAAGCACGTGATTTAATCACAGTATGCAGTTCCTTGTCTTTTCATTTTTGCTCAAACAACCCCAAACATATCTATGATTATTAAAATAAGGATATTTTATGTGAGGATGATTTTAAATGGTATTAAACTGTAATGTTGTTGTCGTCACTGTTTATTTATTTATTTATTTATTTATTCAGTTTTGTATGCCATCCTTCCCTGAGGGCTCTGGACGGCTTACAGAGAATATTAAAAACACATTTTAAAACAGGGCTGCCCAGGAAGTCGATTGCGATCGACCAATCGATCGCGGGACCAAAGGAGGTCGATCGCAGCCGGAGGGGGCGCTTCTCAGAGGGGGCAGAGCCAGGCCGTGCCAAGCCCCACCCCTCCCCCAGATTCAGCTCGACCAGCAGCTTCTTTAGCCTTGAGGGCAGGGCCAAGCCAAGGGGGTGGGGCTTGGTGCAGCCTGGCTCCGCCCCCCTCTGGCTTCCGTTCTACCAGCAGCTTCTCCAGGCTTGAGGATGGCAGTGCCAAGCCAATGGTGACATAGCTAGCACAAGGCTGGCTTGGCACTGCCATCCTCAAGCCTGGAGAAGCTGCTGGGAACTCCAAAGCCAGAGGAGGAGGGGCTTGGCACGGCCTGGCTTCGCCCCTCTGGCTTCCGCTTTTACCAGCAGCTTCTCCAGGCTTGAGGATGGCAGTGCCAAACCACTGGTGGCATAGCTAGCACAAGGCTGGCTTGGCACTGCCATCCTCAAGCCTGGAGAAGCTGCTGGTAGAGCAGAAGCCAGAGGGGGGGCGGAGCCAGGCCGCACAAAGCCCCGCCCCCACCTCCTCCCTTCTCCAGCCTTGAGGAGGTATGTAGATCTTTCTGACTTGGTTTTATTATAAGTAGCTCACATGCTGAAAAAGTGTGGGCACCCCTGCTTTAAAACAACTGAAATTAAACTCTTAACTAAAACTATAAAAATATTTACAGCTGATTAACTAGATCAGACCCCGAAAGCTTGCTGGAATAAAAACGTCTTGCACGCTCTGCGGAAATTTGTTAGATCTCTCAAAACTCGCACATCTTCTGGCAGAGCGTTCCAAAGAGTTGGAGCTATGATCGTAAAGGCTCGCTGTTGTATGTGTTCAAGACATTTCTGACATATGGTGACCCCTTAACCCTGGGCCGATCTGGGTGGTGCATGCAGGATCCACCTCAGCATGCTTTATGCCAGTGGTTCCCAAAGTGGGCGGTACCACCCCCCTGGTGGGCGGTGGGGCGATCCAAGGGGGCGCTGGGAGGCTCAGGACAATTTGGGGGGCACTGAACCCCTGTAAGGGGGTGGTGGCGTGAGCCAGGCTTGCCACTTATAGGGTCACGCGCTCGCGAGGACATCCCTGTTGGAAGAAAGAAGCCGATACACAGGACTGCGTTGTGGGCGGGGTTGACAAGAGGAAGGAGGTGCGTGCTGCGGTTTCCACGGCAACGCCTGCACGGGGATTCCAACTTGCAGGGACACCATCGCAAGTGCGCAATCCCCGGGCAAGCGTTGTCGTTTGATCCAAACCTGTCATTCATGGGGATCTTAGTCATCTGTGAAAGTCAGAGCGGAATTGGCTGAAAGTACTGCAAATCCCATCATCCGTTGCTCATACTCCCCCAAACATATTGTGTTTGTGATTATTTTTGTAATTCAATGTTTGTAATTTACACCTTTATTTACTATA
>JARBWK010000012.1:15490536-15731048 GCA_030556195.1 Anolis apletophallus
ATCATATTTTCTTTTATGGTTTCCGTTTCAGTATCCCATTCCAATAATTGATTATATAGTATTCGAATCTGTTTCTTATCTTATGCACATAGTCAAGCAATTTTGGGGACCGAAATAGAATTTAAGCCAGAATATTATTTGTTGAACTTAACGAATGACAAACTGAATACCAACAAAGACAAGATATTTTACTATATGACTGCGGCAGCAAGGGTCGTGTTGGCTAGGAATTGGAAACAGGAAAATGCCCCTGAATCAACAGAATGGGCCTCAAAATTAATGGAATTCATGGACATGGAACAACTGAACTGTCTAGTTAACAACCAAGGCCCTAGGAATAAGGTCAAGTGGCAGTCCGTCACAGCCTACTTATCCAAAACAAGGATATAGGGAGGAACGGTAAAGACATAAGAAGAATGATGGTGATTTAAAGGAAAACTTGAAAATACAAGGGTCAAGCATGGACTGATCCCCAGTCGTCCGGACGGAAGGAGTAGAATTTTCTTTTCTTTTTTTTTTCTTTTCTTTTCTTCCTTCTCCACTCTCTCTCCATTTCCCTCTATCCAATAACCTACCTTCATTTTCTTTCTTTCTTTGCCCTGTACACTGCTTGCCTTTTTCCGCTTCTTTTTCTTTTATTACTGACTGTAAAATAAACTCAATAAAAACAATTAAAAAAAAACAAAACATAATCACCATTAAAAAAAAAAAGAAGAAAGGGTGGAGATGGTGAGTGACATCTCATGTCCCTGGGCCACTTGAGCCCAACAAACATGACTTGGACCAAAATTTGATACAACCTGTGAGTTTAGTTAATGTTACATTAAGCATCTTTGCCCTGTGTTTAACTGGATCAGCTCCATGAGTAATTTGGCTGCCATAGAGATAATTCAGGTGCCCCTCTCACTAAGTCAGTGATTTTCAACCTTTTTTGAGCCGCGGCACATTTTTTACATTTACAAAATCCTGGGGTACACCACCAACCAAAACGACACAAAATGACACTCTAACACAGTAATACATATAGTTAATATGTTTTTAAATGTATTTATACACTCACTTAGTGTGAAACTTGGGCCTGTTTCGATGAACACAAAATAGATATCCTGGCAGGAATGGCAGAAAGACACACACAAAGCTCTTGCTCAACAGCTGTCAGTCTCTCTCTGTGTTTAGTTTTTATCGCAGTCAAGCTTGAGAAGCTCATCTCACACAGATATGTGGTTGAAAGCGGGAGCAATGTCAAAATAGCTTTGTTGGCCAGAATGTTGGCCAGGGTGTTTCGTTTGGAGATGGAGTTTAAGCTTGATTGGCACCATGGTGCTATTGGACAGCTTCTCACTACACACCAAGCACAGCCTCGAGCTCACATCCCCGGTGAAAGTGAATCCAAACGAAAGATTTTCGCTGCCTTGCCTCTAGCTCACGGTCTTTTCTTTTTCCAGGGTCCACCACTGTTTAGGGCCTTCATCTGCATAATTTTGTCCCCTGTTCACTTCATTTTCCCTCCTCAAAAACTTCTCCATCACTGTCACTCGCTTGTCTTGCTGTGATCCCAAATGGCCACTGTCACTTGACGCTTTGCTGCAGCACTAACTCTAAATTTGTTTACTTAGCTTCGTCTGAGAGAATCCAAGATGGCGGGACCATAGCACTCTCGCATCACTTCTTAGGTGACGCGAGAGTGCTATGGTTCCATTTCTTAAAGGGACAGATGCGCCTTATAGTTTATATATGAATGAAGTTTGAAAATAATTTCCCACGGCACACCTGATGATCTCTCACGGCACACTCGTGTTCCGCGGCACACTGGTTGAAAATCACTGCTCTAGGTGGTTCGCATAGATGTGCCCCCAGTTGATTTTCATGATTGAGTGAGGAATAATAATAATTTATTTTATACCCTGCTTCAATCTTCGCGAAGGGACTCGGGGCGGCTTACATGGGGCCAAGCCCAAGTAACAAAGTTAAAACATAGCACATCAAAGTGCATCAACAGCAATTTAAAACAACATAAACATTAAACATAATATAAAACAGGCGTCAAAATCAAAAGTAATAACATGGTCCAGTCTCAACATGGGGGATGGCCTGGTATCCAACAGATCCGCAGGTAGGGGAATTAATTAATGATTAAATCCTTGGTTTCCCAGTGTCCTCATTGAATATCCAAAGCCCAGCATCATGATGTCTGTGTGCAGAGTAATAGTAAAGCAAAGGAAAGCTGTTCCACATATACAACAATACAAAAGGGGAAGATAGCACAAAGCTATTAAGCAAAACAGTCTATAGTGGATAAACACACCATGGAAATACTCAGTATGATATATATTGTGTCATAACATCTAAAGTACAAAACATAGAAACATCATATACATATCATAGATACATGATAAGGTAAGTACCAATATAATGTACAGTGAAAACAATTAATGGCGGTGAGCTCGCTCGTGTGGGCGGCGAGCTGAGACGCCCAGGCTCCGGTGAGGAGAGGCAATGCTGGATGATGAAGGCCCGAGTCCCGGACTCTTTACCCACCCCGTAGGTTCACAAATGGTATGGAAAATAGCACAGTCTCACGAATATGATGTCCGGGTGGGAAAGGAATGTCCAAGGGCCGACGAAAGGGTCTTGCGCGCCTTCGTTTCACCCCCGTAGGGGCTTCGTCAGGGCCAGGGGCGGGGCCTGAATGATGTAATTGCGTGAGCGTCTTCACGAAGTCATGACTCTAGAGTTATGAATAGTACAGAGTGACAATACCGCATATATATTTGTGAACTTTCAAGTCTATTACAACGAAAGCTATCTAGGAAAGGGAAACAGCATGGGAATGGAGGTAATAACAACATTAAAATACAATAACAATGTGTATAGAGGCTGGTAGAAGTACATACCAAAGCGGAGGACAACGGGAGCACCGCAGATGGAGGCAGTATCAACCAACACTGGGCTGGAGGCCCCGAGGTTGAGTAGCAAGGCTCTTAAGTATTGTGTTACACAGGTGTGTGTTATATGAGCAATTCACTGACGGATAATTTGTCGTTTAACCCATTAGGGTCTCTGAATTGAGGGAAATTATCCATTTATTTTCCAGACGAAGAAGAGTCCTTCTCACATCAGAATGAGGCTGGGGTGTATTTTCTCCAAGACAGTTACTGTAAAGTTGTCATATCTTGGGTTACATGTTTTGAAATGCATGTACAGCACAGAATTGTCATATCCTGTATGGAAGCGTGACCTGTGTTCACACACCCTAGTTTTCAATTCTCTGGTCGATAAACCGACATAGAGACCCCCGCAACACCCACAAATTAAACTATATATTATGTTCTTTGAATTACATGTTGCCCATGTGTTGATTTTGTGTATTTTACTGTTAGTGGGGTTTTGGATTTGGGTCAAGGGGGAAATGTGTCTGCAGATACTGCATCTGCCGCATTTCTTGGCGCCAGGGGGTAAGGGGATAGAGGAGGGGAGGGAGTCAAGCATGTTATCTTTTGTGTGCAGAGTAATAATTTCCTTTATAAAACAAACAATGCAGTTCTTCACTTGCAATATTCGAAGCTATAATCGACAAACTTTTATATGAAGAATGATTTTTTTCAAAGGTCCTGAAACTGATATAGATGGGTGAAGACTCCAGTACAACCAGGGCCATAGCCAGGATTTTGATTCGGGGCTGAGTTTGGTTTGGGTGGGGGGCTGAGACTGGGTGGGAGAGGGTCTACCCTAGCAAACCTTTTGTATTGTTATCCCAATAACCCCATGAATGTGGGATATAATGAGCATGGTGATCAGATCATTGTCAGATCATTGCATTTTGAATAGCAATTCATGAGTCAGCACAAGATATATTTTCGCAGTTTGAGATGACCTGCAGTGTGACATGTTTGACACCAGATGGCGCTGTCTCAAGGCTGCTAAATGGAACTTTGAGGAATGTCAGTTACAAAGTGACAGTTGGTATTTGTCAGTTGGGATTTAATATCTGTGAGGAAAGGATGTTTAGAAAGGTAGCTGTGATGGCTGTTGTTTTTCGATGTTTTGCCAGTTATTGTTAAATACAATTCAATACAAAGATATATATTTACCTTGTGAATTGAATGAGAGTTTCATTATTCACACGAACAGAGACTGAAGTTTTTGGGCCGATGAGGAATTAAACTTCTATATTTCTGTTGCCTATCCGCTGTGACATAAATACTCAACGCCGAAAAATCATGATATGAATAAACATAACAGTTTAAATAATGTACCAGTAAGGCCTTCTCGCAGACCACCCTGAGAATTTGGGGGGGGGGGGCTGAAGCCCCCTAAGCCCCCCCTGGCTACATGCCTGAGTACAACCAACCATAAAAAAACACAACAAAATTAAAAAAAAAAGATCCATTGAAAGTCTGCAACTATATGAGATTATTTAGGTGAGCAATACTTTAAAGGGATGCCTGAAAAACAGAATTTAATTAAAGAAGCACATACAAACTATCAGGAAGATGTGTGACACATCTCTCTACTATATACTTCCTTTAAATTTCAAAAGGTTTATCTTAGCATTTTTGTTTTTAAAATAGAAGAGAGCCAAGGGGTCATGTCTCAGATTTCAAGAAATTTTACTTGCCATTATTTTTTGAAATGCCAGGAAAGCGTATCTCAGACTGTATCAGTTTGGATAAGAAAACATTTTGGCAATGTAATTTGAGTAGCAGTACTGGAGGAGAGTTGTTTCTGAAATGTTATTACTGAGGGATGCATTCTGTGTATATTTTCCAAATGGAAAGCAATAGGCTTGGTTGATTCCCCCCCCCCCAATGGTTCAAAACCCATGCCGGATGTACAGGGCGCTGGCGCTTCAAATTTGGTTGGCTTCCGATTTGGGGGGGGGGGGGGAATCAAAATTTATTGGGAAAAATTCTGAAATTTTGGAATGACTTGATTAAAGGCGGACACGCATATTTAACCCAATTTGGACGCGGATGCCTTCCCTCCACATGCGGACTGGGGCGCCTTTAGAGACCTATCTCCACCTTCTCTCCCCTTCTTTCTTTCTCCCTAGTCAACGTGGGAGAAACTCCAGAGCTTCCCATGGCAGCCCCCACTCCCCTCCTTCGAGCCCGCCACCTCTTCCCAGTTCTCACCTTGCTTTTCCTCCAGAGCAAGTAAAACCGAACACAGCACCCTGATCTCCAGCAGAGTCGGGCTTTTCCTCGTGGGGTTGGCAGAAGGCTTGGGGGACTTGGGTCCTGTTGGCTCCCCCTTTGACAGGACAATGTTTTGTAAAGCATAGGGAGCGAGTATCCAAGGGAGGGAGGAAGTCCGGGTGAGTCTGCTTCTACTCCTCCATGGTGCTTTGGGCCTAGGTGCCCAAGGTGCTCCTCCGTGGCATCTGGGGCCACGTTTTCCATGGGGAGGAACGGCAGTGCTTCCTTTTAGTGCCCCCTCTTTGCAGCGCCCCCTTGGCCATCAGAGAAGGCACACTTTGCTAAGGTCCGGCTTTCCCCCCAGTTCTGATGCGGAGGGTAGAAATTAGGGTTCCCATATGTCCCTTATTCTAAGGGACGTCCCTTATTTTGACCCTAAAATTTGTGTCCCTTATTTTCAGGCCCTGTCCCTTATTTTTGACTAGCAGGACAGGACTGGGCGGGGTTGACCAGAGGAAGGTGCGTGCTGCGGTTTCCACGGCAATGCCTGCCCAGGGATTCCAACTCGCAGGGCAGCCTGCGTCCCCGTTGGAAGGAAGAGGCGATACAGGACTTTTTCAAAGTACAGTAGACTAATTAACCGTTACCCAAGGGGAATGTTGGATCATGTTGGATAAAGATAGTTTCTGGTTGCTTGAGAGTTACTCTTAAAATAGGCCTAGCTGTGCATCCCAATACTATACAATGCTGTGTATCCCATACTATACTATACCATTAACTATTGACATAATAATAATGAAGATGTACTGTCTTATAAAATTTATTTTATTTTAATGTTTAGACAGTGCACTTTTAAAGTCAGCAAAGTCAAGTACTAAATACAGATGGAGAAAATAAGGTAGTTGTAATAATGTTTTTTCTGCATGACAAAACATGCAGAAACATACCATGTACTGTTAAGAGGGTGTAAGTCAGTTTCTTTTGTGAGTTTCAATCATTATCTTATTCCGTTAATAAAACTATTTATACCTAATGTTTGAGTTTCTAGTTTTTATGAAGTGTCCCTTATTTTTGTGAAAAATCCCGTAAATGTCCCTTATTTCTTATATCAAAAAATGGCAACCCTAGTAGAAATGCATGTCCAAACTAAGTCTTTAACTGAACAATATTTCATTTACACCAATAAGAAGGATATGGCTGTCTTGCTCAATTGCATTTGCAGTCAAATTAGAATGTGATGCTGACTGCTTATCTGGTTTCTCAAACCGATTTAAAACTACTGCTATGAAAATAAAGAATGTATTACTATTTACTATTTTTAAAGGTGCTGTGCTGTGTTTTGTTATTTTTTTTATAACCAAGAAGAGCCATTAAATATTAAAAGTAATGTTTTCGTTTTAAATTGCAGGTATCTTCAGTTCTAGAATACGGCCGCATAATAATTTACACAACCAGCCTTCGTGTAGTCAGAACAACTTTTGAAAGGTGCGAGTTGGTTCGAAAGATTTTCCAAAACCACAGAGTGAAATTTGAGGAGAAAAACATTGCACTGAACAGTGACTACGGAAAGGAATTGGATGAGAGATGCAAAAGAGTTTGCGAAACCCCGTCGCTACCAGTTGTGTTTATTGAAGGCCAGTATCTGGGGGTAAGTAGTAAAGCATATGTCTCTGTGAGACTCCTATAATCAAAATATAAAGCTATAAGTGTGAGCAATAAAAAGAGTATTTATATGGGAAAGCGCATTTATGAACTTCACAAGTCACTTCATAATTTTTTTCCCAGTGCTTATGGCACTCCTCTTAAATACAACATCAATGATGAAAGGGCACAAAACCCACATGTCAGCACATAGCAACTATATTCAGATCTAGCCAAGTGACTTAACAATACATAGTCGAAATTGTATGTATAAATAATAACATACTATTATTCAGATAGTCTAGTTCAGTGTTTTTCAACGTTTTTGAGCCGCGGCACATTTTTACCTTTACAAAATCCTGGGGCACACCACCAACCAAAATGACACAAAATGACACTCTAACTTACTATATTGTACTATACCATTATACTGTAATATTATTAGTACTATTACAAGTAATATAAAATATATAATTTCAATATTGTATTATTTTTAAAAGTGTTATCTTGTATTACGTTATAATAATATAAATATTATAGGTACGTACGTACAATATATTATCAGTAAAGCACAGGAGTTAATCCTGACTGTTATCATTACTCTCATAGTCAATAACGATATACACAATGGCTATAACAAATATTGATAATATAACAATATAATAGCATATACTAAGGGAAAATAATAATATGATGTTAATATATAGTTCATAATAATAATAATAATATAGCCCATGAAGCTCCTTCCACATCACATCACAGTCTCTGAGGCCCAGTAGGCCGCTTGTGTACCTGCCCGGAGGCGGGCCCCGTTGTTCCCCATGTCGTGGCAGCAGTGGGCAAAGAGGCAGTAGAGCCATGGATAGGAGAGGAAGCCCGTGAAGGCGGAGGTGGCGGCGCCGACCAGGGCCAGGCTCAGATTCAAGGGCTCCATCGCCCCGGCTGGCCAGATCATCACCAGGCCCGCCGCCAAGCCCAGCACTGCCAGCACACCCGCTGCCACATCGCCTCAGACGAGGCACTTCCGCTCTACTGGCATACCCTTAGGGAAGGCACTTCCGGTCCCGCTGCCTCTGCCACTGCCATCTTGGTGCCGGGCGGGATTTCAAGGCCACCGCGACGGGATTGGGCCGCAGGGAATAAAGGGGCGTGGCTTATTCAAGACTTAAGAGGTTCCAATTTCCCACGGCACACCTGATGATCGCTCACGGCACACTAGTGTGCCGCGGCACACTGGTTGGGAAACACTGGTCTAGTTGAAGATTACTTGTAATTTGGAAGTTATCTTGAATCCTGGTTCAGGGGGGAGTGAAATATAAAAATGGGTATAAATAAAAAAAAATAAAGTGCCCATCCAGGCTAGTTATATAAATCAGAAGATTATAATTTGTACTCTTGTAATTGCCACGTCTGTTTCAGGAACCCAGAAAGTGCTTTGCTAATTCCTGGTTATTTCATGTTTCCCCCTTTCTTATCTAAGTCTTTTTGTTTCTGCCAACAGAACGCTTTATTTTCTTCAAAAATGCCTTGTAGTTTTGCACTCTTGTCCTTTTTTTGTTCCCTGACTCCCACTTCTGTATATTTCATGTTAGATCTGTAGTGCTTTGTGTGCCTGCCTGTATACACCCACGTACACATGCCCACACAAGTGGAAGGGAAAGGAAGATAGACGAGACCGACCATTTATCTCATTTATTTTGCAAAACTATTATATTTAGGGGAGGGGAGGGGATTGGTAGGGAAAAGGAAAAGGGAACAGGGAAGAAAGCACTTTAAGACCCAGGAATCGCTGAGGAATGCGGAAGAAACAACAAAGGGACGCTGGAAAACGTTGAGAGATGAGGAGTTCCCCCTGGTGGCCAGAAAGTTTGCCTCTTTTCGTGTAATATGTGTGATATACGTCAAAAATGTATGTACTGTACTGTGATAAATGTCACATGTTTATATGTCATACTAGCTTGGGGACCCGGCGGTGCCCGAGTTATTTGAGAAAGGCATTGTGTGCCAAGGTTGGTCTTTGGTACTTCAAGTCCCATCATCCATGGTCCACCCTCCTCCAAACTGCAGTAGAAAATAGAGTGCGTCATGGGGGCTCTGTGTTCCAAGTATGGTCTTTATCGGTCTTTGTTGGGGGCCGCAGCAGAATTGCAATGAGTAGAGGTAGTTGAAGTCCCATCATCCATGGTCCACCCTCCTCTAAACTGTAGAAGGCTGGAGAATGGGTCATGAGGGCACAGGGTGCCAAGTTTAGTCTTTATCGGTCCTTGTTCAGGGCTGCAGTGGTCTGTGGGAAATGAAGGCTTTGAAAGTACTACAGATCCCATTTTCTGTGGAGTTACTGCAAGTCCCATCATCTGTGGTCCACCCTCCTCCAAACTGCAGCAGAATGTAGAGTGGGTCATGGGGGTTCTGTGTACCAAGTTTGGTCTTGATTAGTCATTGGATAAAGGTCGTAGCAGTCTGGGGAAGTGAGTAGAGGTACTTCAAGTCCCATCATCCATGGTCCATCCTCCTTCAAACTGCAGCAGGATGTAGAGTGGGTCATGGAGGCTCTGTGTGCCAAGTTTGGTATTTATTGGTGAGTGGATGAGGGTCACATTGCTTTTAGGAAGTGAGTGAAGGTACTGCAAGTTCCATCATCCATGGTCCATCCTCCTTCAAGCTGCAGCGGGATGTAGAGCCAGCTGGGGTCATACTACCTTTCTGGGCTTGGCCTCATGTAAGCCACCCCGAGTCCCTTTCGGGGAGATGGTGGCAGGGTACAAATGAAGATTATTATTATTATTATTATTATTATTTGTGGGTGAAGGAGGGTGGAAGTGGTGCACCGCTGTTGTGGTGGCAACACAAGAGGCTTCCCATGTTGACATTTACTTTAATGGGGGGAAGCTGTGTGCTCCACGTGCACGCTATGCTTCCCTCCATGGGATCAACAGCTGTAAGAGTCAGATGATGCAGGGCGAGGGGCGGTGGCTTCCCCACAGCAAAGTGAAGCGAGGTGAGCCTTTTTCGGCGGACATGTGATGAGGCCGTTATATGATCTAAGTCAGCACAATCATTAATAAGGATTATGCATTTTTAAAGGTGTGTGGATGTGGAAATGGGAAACAGTAAGCCAAAATGTCACAAAATACAATTGATTTAATTGGCACTAGTTGTAGGTCTAGATGAGCACAAAAGTGATGGTGACGGTGATGACGATGATAACCAATTGTGATCAACAATGGTTGACATCCTGCATCGTCAGATATAACCATTGCAACGATTGAATGTGCCTCCCCCCCCCCCCCAAATCTACCTAACAACTAGTTTCTCGGGTGCTGCAGGACACTGGAAAATGGCATGTTGTAGTGCTCTGCTGATTGGGGAGTACTTTAAGACAATGTTTCCCAACCAGTGTGCCGTGGCACACTAGTGTGCCATGAGCGATCATCAGGTGTGCCGTGGGAAATTGGAACCTCCAATACCCTTTCTTCCACCTCCTGCCGAACACTTTTTCTTTTCCACTCGGGCTCCCTTCTTCCCAGCATCCCTCTGCTCGCTTTGCTCTGGGACGAGTCTGTGCAGTAGCGCCAGCACGGGTCACGTCTTCCTCCCTCCCCCCTCCCCTCCTGAACACGCTCACGCTGGCCCCTAGGATAAAAATGGCAGCAGAAGCGGCAGTGTAGAAGAACAAGTAAGTGTTCAGCAGGAGGGGGAGGAAAGGGCGGGAAGGGGGAGGAAGAGGTCTCTGTCGAAAGCAGGCATGGGCAAACTTGGACCTTCCAGGTGTTTTGGACTCCAACTCCCACCATTCCTAGCAGCCTCAGGCCCTTTTCCTTTTTTCCCCCTCAGCCACTTAAGCAGGAAAGGGCCTCAGGCTGTTAAGAATGGTGGGAATTGAAGTTCAAAGCACCCAGAGGGCCGAAGTTTTCCCATGCCTGTTTTAGGGACCTTAAAGTGGTGAGCCTCCTTCCAACATTGTGATTCTGGATAGAAAACAAACAACAACATAACATAACATTATTTGAGTCCACAGTGCTCTCTGGGTGTAGGTGAACTACAACTTCCAAACTCAAGGTCAATTCCCAAGCAAACCCTTTCAGTACTTTCTGTTGGTAATGAGAGTTCAATATGCCAAGTTTGGTTCAATTCCATTGTTGCAAGAGTTCAGGATGCTCTTTGATTGTGTGTTAACTATAAATCCCAGAAACTGTAACTCCCAAATGTCAAGGTCTATTTTCCCCAAATTCCATCTGTGCTCACATTTGGGCATATTGAGTATTCATGCCAAGTTTGGTCCTGATCCAACATTGTTTCAGTCCACAGTGCTCTCTGGATATAGGTGAACTACAACTCCAAAACCCAAGGTCAATGCCCACCAAACTCCTATAATATTTTCTCTTGGTTATGGGAGTTCTGTGTGGGAAGTTTGTGTCTTTCTGCCATTCCTACTAGGATATCTATGTTGTGTTCATCAAAACAGTCCCAGATTTCATACTGAGTGTATAAATACATTTTAAAACATATTAACTACATGTATTACTGTGTTAGAGTTTCATTTTGTGTCATTTTGGTTGGTGGTGTGCCCCAGGATATTGTAAATGTAAAAAATGTGCCGTGGCTCAAAACAGGTTGAAAAACACTGCTTTAAGAGAAGGTGGCTGGAAAGACCTCTGGACCTTCTGCGATGGCTTCTCTCATTGTATCTTTTGATCGATAGAATTCTGCAAATGACCTTTCCCCGTGTGTTGCTATGCTATGTCTTGGCAATCTTTTGGTTGTTCTGGCCACTGTGATTTGAACACAGCTTATGATTTGTGGATTTCTTATTCTTTGGTATTGTTTGATAAAACTGGATGGCGTCCTAAACGTTGCCACACGCTTTTGAAAACAAACACAGCCTTGAGAAAGGTCAGCCATGACCGAAATGGGAGGATCCAACACATCTTCATGATCCCGTCGGCTGGGAGATATATGCATACTTGCATATGTATTTATCATCGCATGAGGCTTCACAGTTGTTAAATCATCCTCAGGGGGTTGAGCCAGCCATAGCGGCTTCGTACTTCATACAGGCTCCCCTTATACACCATTGCAACCATCCTCCTTCCAGACTGCATCTCAGGAGAGTGGTGACATCACCTGCCTGTGGTACCGCAAGACTTTGCGCGCCTACTGGGACGCTTCTGGGTAATGTAGTCTCGCGGCCATTCCGCTCCCAGTGCTTTCCTGTCCATACTACCTCGTGAACTTTTTATAGTGCATACTTCATTGAACTCTCTGGTATGGGACACGAGAATGGACAATATATTGTGATGGAGGTCTGATCTATGTACTGATTTATGCATTGTATCAAAGTTTAATGCAGGGGCGGACCAAGCTGTTCCCGGGGGGTACACGGAAAAAATTGCGCCCCCCCAGTGCGCATGCGCCAATCTGCGCACGCACTGGCTCCAGAGCGTGCCTCCCGCTTTGGCGGCCAGTACGCATGCGCAAAAGCTCCGTGCATGCGGAGTGCGGCCGGAGCGCCCGGCCTGCCTAAGAAAGGAGAGGCCTGGCGGCGGCGGGCGGCGGGCAGCGCACGGGCGCCGTGAGCAACACGGGCGCCGGGGCCGCCGGCGCGCGCCTCCCGGTGACGCCGCCCCTCCCGGTGGCGCGCCGCCCTACGCGCCTGCGTAGTTTGTCTAATGGACGAACCGGCCCTGGTTTAATGTATTTAATTGTACATGACTGATTGAATCTTTAGGCACTTATCACGTGTCTGTATACGTATCCAATATATATTTGCATTTTTGATCATCTGTGTACTTAGTAATCTTTTGGTTGCACCAACTGGCTGAAAATATGCCTTAAGTTTCTGGAATACATTTGGTTACAAGATTGTAAATGCATATTAGGATCTCATTAAGTGCCAAACAGAGGCCTATTCAGACTATATGCTACTTTAATTGGCGTGGCAACATCCTATGGAAAACTGGTGTGTGTAATCTGGTGAAATACTGCTTGGGTTAAGAATTCCACATGTTCCTCCCTAAACTGCAAATCCTAGGATTTTTAGGATGTTGCAATGGCAGTCAAAATAGAATACAGTTCATACTGTGAGCAAGCCCCAAGTGTTGTTCTTTTTGTTGCTAACTGCCACCACCTTGACTTTGACTTAAGATGAACCTATGAACGAGAGACTGTCAAGTCACCATGTTATCAACATTCTTGCTCATTTCTTGTAGACTCAGGGCTGTGCCTTCCTTGATTGAGCCTATCCATCGAGAATGCAGACTAGATGGATAGGCCTAGCTTCGTGACCAGGTCTCCCTCCATGAACCAGCTCGAACCCTCCGCTCCTTGGGGGAGGCCATGCTGTCTCCTCTGCCAGTCTCACAGACTCATTTGGTGGGTACAAGGGAGAGGGCCTTCTCCTCTGTGGCCCCCCGACTCTGGAATGCCTTGCCCGGAGAGATTAGGAAAGCCTCCACTTTGGAAACCTTTAAGAAACATCTGAAAACCTGGCTTTTCCACTGTGCCTTTGGAGAGTAATTATTTAATTTCTACCATTGCTCTCCACAATGCCCCCATTCTTGGACTCCATCCCCCCTCCTCCATACAGGATGTTTTCCCCCGTAAAGGATGCTATTCTGCTTATCTCATCCTGAGTTTTTAGCACTTTATATGTGTGCCTGCGGCCCACCCTGTCCTTGTGATTTTGACATCTAGTTGTATATTGTTTTTTTATTTATATGTATGTATTTTTATTGTGTTATATCTGATGTTTTTGATTTTATTTTATTGTAATTTGTTGTTTGGGCTTGGCCTCATGTGAGCTGACCCGAGTCCCCATTGGGGAGATGGGGGCGGGGTACAAATACTACCTATGCCCCACCTCGTAATTTAAGATCATCCGGGGAGGCCCTGCTCTCGTTCCCGCCGACTTCTCAAATGCGGCTGGTGGGGACGAGGGAGACGGCCTTCTCGGTGGTGGCTCCCCATCTGTGGAATGCGCTTCCTAGTGACATACAATGACATACAATCAATTCCATCCCTCCTGACATTCAGGAAAAAAGGGAAAGCCTGGCTATGGGACCAGGCATTTGCACACTAGCACAAGGCAGCATTTTAGACTGGATTTTGATGGAAAGTTTTATGAATAGGGCTCAATGCTTTTATGGACGGAACACTGTGGTTTTTGTTTGTTTGTTTGTTTGTTTGTTGGGTTTTTTTGTTTTTTGGAAGTTTTTTTTGTTTGTTTTTTAAAAAACCCACTTAAATGAATGTGTATGATATGTTGATGTAATTGTATTTTAATGTGTAATGTTTTGGGGGGTTTTATACTGTGTTTTATGTGTTTTACTGTGTTGGCATCGAATTGTGCCTTTTTGGAAGCCGCTCTGAGTCCCCCCTCGGGGGTTGAGAAGAGTGGGGTAAAATGCCAGAAATAAATAATAAATAAATAAATAAAGTTTATTATTATTCCCAATTTACTTCTACTTTATCAAACATTATATTTTTTTCCAATATCATGTCATCCCATGGTATATCCAGAGGCTTAGCTTAGTTATCTTGGCTTCTAGGAACAATTCAGACTTGATATGCCATAGGATTAATTTACTTTTCTTTAGCAGTCCTGAGAATCCTTAGAACTCTTCTCCAGTACCATCTTTCAAATGAGTGTATATACTTTATATCAGCTTTTTTCACTGTCTGGCTATCAGGCCCGGATTAACACCTTTTTGCGCCCTAGGCCACACTTTGGAATTACACCCCCTTTAAACCAACCTCTACTGCACCCCCCCCAACATCACTCAGACCCACACTAAAAATAAATCATATCATACAACTTACCTCAAATTCACTCAGGTAGCCCAATACATCTCAGTTGATCACCGTGTAGATACACCATAAACACCCTTTTTTAAATTTTATGTATTCTATTTCAACTGGAAACAATATATACTTGTGTTTCCCCACCCCTACAAATGATAACAGTCAATATTTCACACTTCTGCTACTCAGTAGTTCATTCCTGAGGTTAAAAAATGGCGTTGGAAGGTTAGAATCTTCTCCTGAGACCTTTCCCCTCCGAAGAAACCAAAGCCAAGCCCTTCGGCTCTTTTCGGCAATTTCCGTAAACACGCCTTGCATAAGGAAGGGAGCGAAGGAGCGTTCGAGGTGTTTTCTTTTTTTTAAATGAAGGTACCTGATGTCCTCGCGGCACCTTCCCCTCCCGGCAAGTGACGGGGTTCGGGAAAGGGAGAGGGGGAGGGAAGGAACAGGGAGGAGGGCTGGAAGAGGGTGGGGCCAAGGTTTGTTAATGTCTTGAGCTCCACCTACTCAAAATGGAATGGGAGGGGGGAAAGGAGAGAGGAGGAGTGGAAGGGGCGGGACCAACGTTGTTCCGTCTCGAGCTACGCCCACCAGAGGGGGGAGGGGGGAGAGAAAAGAAAGCAGGACGGTTGTGGTGGTTGCTTGGCACGTGCTCTCTTTCTCTCTATGTACAATTTAGAACGAGAGAGGGGCGGGGGCAAAAGGAGGAGGAAGGAGAAGAGAGAGAGGGGGCAATAACTTCCGGCAGGGGGATTCAAGATATTGTTATTATAAGTAATGTGTGTACTTGTGTTGCTCATGAAGGAGGAGTGTCAGATTATTGCATTTTGAATAGCAATTCATGAGTCAGCACAAGATATATTTTCGCAGTTTGAGATGACCTGCAGTGTGACATGTTTGACACCAGATGGCGATGTCTCAAGACTGCTAAATGGAACCTTGAGGAATGTCAGTAACAAAGTGACAGTTGGGATCTGTCAGTTGGGATTTAATATCTGTGAGGAAAGGATGTTTAGAAAGGTAGCTGTGATGGCTGTTGTTTTTCGATGTTTTGCCAGTTATTGTTAAATACAATTCAATACAAAGTTATATATTTACCTTGTGAATTGAATGAGAGTTTCATTATTCACTCGAACAGAGACTGGAGTTTTTGGGCCGATGGGGAATTAAACTTCTATATTTCTGTTGCCTATCCGCTGTGACATAAATACTCATCGCCGAAGAGTGCGCACCCGCCTTTTCAACAGAACTTCCCACCTCTTTGTGTGCATGAGTGTGCGCGCACGTGCATTTTTGACATTTTTATTTGTTTCAACATAATTATTTTGGTCTGTGATCTGTGCCCCCCCTCAGCTTGCGTCCCTAGGCCATGGCCAAGGTTGGCCTTATGGTTAATCCGGGTCTGCTGGCTATCATGACCATAGATAGAGATTGGAAATATGATGCTACAGAAATAAGGAAACATAGAAGTTGGAAATATGATGATGTGGACAATCCTAACTTTAATATTCAATTTTCCTTCAGGATGCGGTCTAGTTCCTTCACAGCTGCCCATCCAAGACATATGCCAGAAACAAATATACTTGCGACACAGTATCGTGGTAATGGGGCATTCTAATAATGTTTGCCTCATAAATAAAGAAACAAAAATCTTGCCTATCATATAGTAATCTGAGGCATATACAGAATGTTGTACTATGAGAGTTTCCCATTCATATACTTAAAGTAGCCTGAGGTTAGGGGAAGATTAATTTGTAGCGACAGCCATAGAAGTGAGACTGAAAATGGGTCAAGTTATACATATGAAAGATTTCCTGAAGCACCCAGGCATACGTTTATTCTTGCTTCATTCACTGGTATAAATGTTTAGGTCTCCAACCTAGCTCTAAATAGCAGGAACAGATGTAGGAGTGTGTATGTGTGTGTGTGGATAATATGGCCATTGACTCACAAATAAGAATTCCAGTCCCTACTGAAATTTTTCTTCAGTCCCCAAATTTCTTGCATTGCAGAAAGAAAAACACTGAAAATCATACACACCTTTAATTTGCCATATTTGCATTCCATTGGTCATCCTGCAGCTCATTTTTTGAACTTTAAACTGTATTTTAAACGGTATTTCTAAAGTTCAAAATGTTAGAAAAGGGGTAATTTTATTCTATGGGGGCAGAATTCTCAATGCCCTAATTTTGCACCTATTTAAGATATATAACACTTGACTTAACAAATTACATTTGGCTGACTAGAGACCTGTTTATAGGTTACAACCCCTGAAGTGGGCATCCACTAGACATCTAGTATCTTCCAGCCGCCAATGTGGAGTAAACCCAGTTAACACGCTTTTGCCTCACTTTAGGAAATGTTGGGGAATGCCCTGCAACAGTGAAGGAGCTTCATATTTGGGGCGGTGTGAACAGCTAGACTGATTCTAATTTGGACAAGCCCAGCTGTTTACCTGGGTCAGTGTCACCATCCTGTTTTCTTTGTGCTTTGTGACCTGGGGAAAATGGGACGACACTTTCTGTATGTTTTCTCACGGCAGAAGATTATTAAAATAAGAATATTTAAGAATATGTGAGAATACTAATGAATTTTGTTTATGTAGTGCAATTCTAATGTTTCAAAGCAATTCTAGACATAATGATAGGGTTGATATTCTATGATAGGGATTCTCAAACCTTTTCAGCTGCAGAGCCTTTTTTGATGCAAAAGTTTCTCGTGGAGCCCCAAGAAATTTTTATATATTATATTATATACTATATGTACATATATTAAGCATGGGCAGACTTTTTGATGCATTATGTTTTAAAATTTGACAGATGGGCTGGGCCAATGGCATATGGATGGAGAGATGGCCATGCAGCCTTTGTAATCATCATCATCATCATAGTAACATCATAGTAATGCTGGAAAAAGGTGTGAAACAAACTCAACTGGGCTCTGCAAATGATGATTGGCAGTTGCTAAGGACCAATCAATGCAACTAAACCTCTTGCAAACTGCAGGCTGAAACAAACATACCTTAACAATGCAAACCTTTAAGAACTCAAAATATTATATGCAGGTGGCGCTCACCGCACCGATACAGCCCCGCCAGAAGTAGACGTATGTTGTGGCATGGGAGCTGGTGGGCTCCATAGTGCAAATGGAGAGAAACCAGCATATGCCACTGAATTTAACCCATCTGATTGTAAGAATGGAGTACAATGCAGCTTTCAGTTATGCAGCTGGTTGGGTAAGCAGTTGCACATCTAGCAACAGAAGTAGCAATGTTCCTAGAGATAAGAAGAAATGATCTACTACTTGCATAACAAGAAAAACCTGCTAGATCGCGGTTTTCTTTTCCTGACACTGTTTCTGGTGCAGATGCAAGAAATTGCTGCTGATAGTAAATAATAATAATACAAGTAAAAATATATAGGCCTCATCTACAGTGAGTCTACACTGAATGATATGATGCAGTTTGAAACTGCATTATATGGCAGTGTAGATGGGACCATGGAAGTGACAACAACCAGCAAAACCCAGGGAGTTGTATTATGAGAACTCGCACTTCCTTAGAGCCTGTTTTCCTCAAAAACATTGAAAGGTTGAAATAGTTTCAAAAGAATTTCCCCTTCTCTGCTTGAAACCATGCAAGCTGAATACAATGTTCTTTGAATCCATTTGCTGGGTAAACAGAGCAATGAGGGGAAACAGGTTAATCGGAATGTCATAATAGTATATGCTTTACCTATCCACAGGACTCTAAAGGGGCTTCTATAAGACAGCATTTTCCTCTGTATCCAGGAATATTTTAGCAATCTTATGGTGCTCTCAATGTAAGAATAATTTGTATGTTGATGCATAGATTTATATTTTTTACAAAATTGTGGGTCATCTGTTTTTGTTCTTTTGGGGTGACTTTTGCTTTGTAGTTTTTGCTAAATAGAAGGCATGGTTTCGAACCAAAAATGGCGATTCTAAAATCAAATTGGGGGATTTTTTTTTGATTAGTAAAAGAAAGACTTACAAAAAATTTTCCAAAAATTTCTAAAATGTAACAATTACTAACGAAATTCGTTAGTAGTTCGTATGCCAGCGCATGCGCATTCAGATGGTTTTGGCCTACAACTCCCAGAAATCCTAACAGCTGGTAAATTGGCTGGGATTTCTGGGAGTTGTAGGCAAAAACTTGAATAAATCACACTGAATTCTAGATGGGACTCTCCAAATAGGAAGGAGGGAGGGAAGGAGGGAGGGAGGGGGGGGTATTCTATTCTTGGAAACAGCAAAAAAAGGAGGAGGCTCGCTCCTTGCAGCCTCTCTCTCACCCCGATCCTGAGGGAGCGAGGGCCCAAGTTTGCCCAGGCTGAGAGGAAAAGGAAGAGGCCTGAGGCTGTGAGGAATGGTGGGAGTTGAAGTCCAAAACACCTGGAGGCTGAAGTTGGCCCCTCATGAAGCCTCTTCAAGGCTTTAGATCCTGGCAGGCAGAAGGGGCAGGGAGGGCCGTCCACTCCTCCTGCCTGCCAGGATCTAAAGCATCAAGAGTATTGGGGTGAGAAACCAACCTAATGTATAATAGAATGAATGCTACTGTAAGTGCCTAATATTATAAGTAATCTAATGGTCATATACCTACATTCCATGCACATGCAATAATACAGCAGTAATAACAATAGGTATAAGAAGAGTGTAAAATTCAAACCGGTATTCTGACTGTGCTCCCTCCTCAAACTGCAAAAGGCTCTTCTCTGAGCCTGGGAAAAGGCAAAACCCCGGGCACAGCATTTGCTTCCTGGGTGCACACACATACATATTCTTTGGGGGGGATTTGCTGCAGAATCTTCTCTATGAGCAAGGGGTTCTGCAGCAAATCTCTCCCTCCCCAAAGAATATGTATGTGTGTGCACCCAGGCAGCAAACGCTGTGCCCGGGGTTTTGCCTTTTCCCGCCATAGAGAAGAGCCTTTTGCAGTTTGAGGAGGGACCAGTCAGAATACTTGTTTGAATTTTACCTCTTCTTATACCCATTGTTATTACTGCTGTATTATTGCATGTGCATGGAATGTAGGTATATGACCAGTTGGATTACTTATAATATTAGGCACTTACAGTAGCATTCATTCTATTATACATTAGGTTGGTTTCTCACCCCAATACTCTTTGATGCTTTAGATCCTGGCAGGCAGGAGAGGCAGGAATCCTGAAAAATGTAAACAGAGAGTTTTACTCAGAAGTAAATCCAAAGGAGGGCACTTCATCCAAAGTGCCCTCCTTGCAGATTTACTTCTGAGTAATCCTCTGTTTACATTTTTCCGGGCTTCCAGCCGAAAGAAGGAGCGAGTTTAGGGCTTGCCTTGCCATAATACTTATTGGCAAGGGAGGCGGGAGGGTGGTGAGAGAGAAGGAGGGTGCCCCCCCCCCCGTACGACCAAAAAACGACACTTAAGAAAATCCAGGCCCCCGAAGTTCTATAAAAAAAGTCCACTTCCTGGTTGGCGTTCCAGATGCGGAAATACTCAAAAGTAGCATTTCTTACGAATTTCTTACGAATCATTTCATTTTTTATAACTTTTTTCTCATGCCTACTAAATAGGTTAATTTATTTATTTATTTACATCATTTATATTCCGCCCTTCTCACCCCGCAGGGGACTCAGGGTGGATTACAATATACATATACAGGCAAACATTCAATGCCATAGACACCCAACATATAGACAGACACTCAGAGGCAATTCAACATTCCAGCTCCTGGCCACCAGGGGGAGCTGTCGCATTCCTTCATTCTTTTGCATACTTCCTGGAGAGATTTTATGGCCTCGTAAATCAGTTAAATTAGCCTCCCCACAAAGTGGACCCTAAATTTTCCTACTTGACAGATGCAACTGTCTTGCGTATTGCAAAGGTCGACAACGAGCTACACAATTTGGTCGAGAGCTCACGCTGACCCGGGCAGGCCTCGAACTCATGACCTTCTGGTCAGTAGAGATCTTATGCAGGTGACTCCCAGCGAGCTGCGCCACAGTCCCGGTACTTTGAGAAAATTTGTTGAAAAATGATGCATACATTTACAGTACAGATTTATTATTATTATTACTGTCTTGGATACCCGGCGGTGCCCGGGTTAATTGAAGAAGGCATCATGTGCCAAGGTTGGTTCCTATTAGATGTTTATGTGGTTTGCAGTGGTCTCAGGAACTTAGTGAAGGTACTGCATGTCCCATTGGCCATGGTCCATCCCCCTCCAAACAGCACCAGGATGTAGAGTGGGTCATGGGGGCTCTGTGTGTCACATTTGGTCTTGATCATTCTTTGGATGAGGGTTGCAGCAGTCTCAGAAGGTGAGTGAAGGTATTTCAAGTCCCATCATCTGTGGTCCATCCTCCTTGAAACAGCATCAGGGTGTAGAGTGGGACAAGGGGGCTCTGTGTGCGAATTTTGGCCTGTAGTGGTCATTGGGTGAGAGTCGCGTTGTGAAGTGGGCCATTGGGCCCCTGTGTGGCAAATTTGGTCCTGATCCGTCACTGCTGTGGGCCGCAGTGTATAACTGCCTGAGGCCTTTTTCTCTCTCTCTGCATCACTTTATTTATTTATTTATTTCGGCAGTTTATCCCGCTCTTCTCAACCCCCGGAGGGGGACTCAGAGTGGCTTCCAAAAGGCACAATTCGATGCCCTCATAACAACACAGTATATAAACAGTATAAAAACCTCACACATTGACACTAAAATACATTAAAATACAATTACATTCACACAACCTATGTATTCACCTATGTTAAAACAACATTCTGTCCATAAAAGCATTGAGCCCTATTCACCAGCTTTCCATTAAAAAACTAATCTAAAGTGCTGTCCTGTGCTACTATGCGAACGCCTGGTCCCACAGCCAAGCCTTCACTTTTTTCCTAAATGTCAGGAGGGATGGAATTGATCGAATGTCACTAGGCAGCGCATTCCACAGACGAGGAGCCACCACCGAGAAGGCCCTCTCCCTCGTGCCCACCAGCCGCACCTGAGAAGCCGACGGGAGCGAGAGCAGGGCCTCCCCGGATGATCTTAAAGTACGAGGTGGGACGCAGCGGCAGATGCGTTTGGACAAATAAGCTGGGCCAGAACCGTATAGAGCTTTAAAGGTCAAAACCAGCACTTTGAATTGAGCCCGGAAGTGGACCGGCAGTCAGTGGAGCCGACACAACAGGGGGTGGTATGCTCCCTGTATGTAGCTCCGGTTAGTAATCTGGCTGCTGCCCATTGGACTAGTTGTAACTTCCGAACTGTCTTCAAAGGCAGCCCCACATAGAGTGCGTTGCAGTAATCTATCCGGGATGTGACCAGAGCGTGGACGACTGTAGCCAGATCAGACTTCCCAAGGTATGGGCGCAGCTGGCGCACGAGTCTTAACTGTGCAAAAGCTCCCTTGGCCACCGCTGAGACCTGGGGCTCCAGGCTCAGCAATGAATCCAGGATCACTCTCAAGCTGCGAACCTGCGTCTTCAGGGGAGTGTAACCCCATCCAACACAGGCTGTAACCCTATGCCCTGTTCGGCCTTTCGACTGACCAGGAGGACCTCTGTCTTGTCTGGATTAAGTTTCAATTTGCATGTTGGAATGTGTTCCAACTTTAGCATGTTGGAATGTGGATGGGCAATTGGAGTCCATTATGCAAATACCATTTTAGTGGCAACCAATCCCCTCTGTCTGGGGCCATAGAATGTTGGAGTTCTGAGGCTGGCCAATCAGAGTCCTTTATGCAAATAATCCCATAGTGGCAACCTATAGAAACGCTGTCACATATTCCTTGGCACCTCCGCACCTCCCAGAAAATGAACATTCCATTTCGAACGGGAAAAAACTGTCATTTGGCTAACTCAAGCATTCTGTTGCATTCTGTTTTGCTGGCCAATCAGAGCCTTTACGCAAATAGTGTCTCAGTGACAACCAATTACCCCTGTCTGGTGCCTTAAGAGGGTTGGAGTTCTGAGGCTGGCCAATCAGAGTCCTTTATGCAAATAATCCCATAGTGGCAACCTATAGAAACGCTGTCACATATTCCTTGGCACCTCCGCACCTCCCAGAAAATGAACATTCCATTTCGAACGGGAAAAAACTGTCATTTGGCTAACTCGAGCATTCTGTTGCATTCTGTTTTGCTGGCCAATCAGAGCCTTTACGCAAATAGTGTCTCAGTGACAACCAATTACCCCTGTCTGGTGCCTTAAGAGGGTTGGAGTTCTGAGGCTGGCCAATCAGAGTCCTTTATGCAAATAATCCCACAGCGGCAACCAATCGAAACGCTGCCACATATTCCTCCCTCTGCACCACCACACCTCAGCAAACACTGACTTTTACTATATACATAGATAGATAGATAGAAGATAGATAGATTAGATGATTATTATTATCAGCAGAGAAAATGCAAAGCAGAAACAGAACACCCTTGTGCCATTTCTCTCTAACACAGTGGTTCTCAACCTTCCTAATGCAGTGACCCCTTAATACAGTTCCTCATGTTTTGGTGACCCCCAACCGTAAAATTATTTTCATTGCTACTTCATAACTCATTTTGCCACTGTTATGAATAGTAATGTAAATATCTGATATGCCAAATGTATTTTCACTCACTGGACCAAATTTGGCACAAATACCCGATGTGCCCACATTTGAATATTGGTGGTGGTGGTGGTCGGGATTGATTTTGTCCTTTGGGAGTTGTAGTTGCTGGGATTTATAGTGCACCTACAATCAAAGAGCATTCTGAACTTCACCAATGATGGAATTGAACCAAACTTGGCACACAGAACTCCCATGACCAACAGAAAATGCTAGAAGGGTTTGGCGGGCATTGACCTTGAGTTTTGGAGTTGTAGTCTCCTAAATCAAGTTTGGTCTAAATGATGGATTTAGACCAAACTTGACAATATGCCCAAATATGAACACTGGTACAGTTTGGGAAAAGAGACTTGATATTTGGGAGTTGTAGTGCTGGGATTTATAGTTCACCTACAATCAAAGAGCATTCTGAATCCCACCAATGATAAAATTGGGTCAAATTTCTCACACAGAACCCCCATGAACAACAGAAAATACTGCCTTTTCTGATGGTCTTTGGCGACCCCTCTGACATCCCCTTGCGACACCCCCAAGGGTCCCGACCCCCAGGTTGAGAAACACTGCTCTAAAAGCTGATCAATACTTTCTGTGAATTCAGTGCATGGCCTTTACCCGCAAAGGAGGTGGAGAAAGGAAATAATTTCAGCAGCAGGAAATGAAGCTGGTTCTGAGCTGACAACATTGATTTATTGTTGGGAAGATCATTTTGTGAAAACAAACAAAAGGCCAACAACCAAGCCGTGGAGTGGAACAAGAACTGCTATCCTGAAGGCCCTTTCAAGAAGCAGTGATAACACTTAAAAGAAACATAGTATTTTTAGACTGCAGTTACCAAGCTACATGTTCCTTGCATAGGAAAGCTTCGATTCTTACTACAAGATAGGCCAAGTAGGCGGCCGCCTAGGGTGCCATCTGGGAAAGGGGCGCCATCCTGGCCGCGTGGGGCGCCATCCTGGCCCTGCCGATGTTCCTCAGACAGTGCTGCAGCTGCCTGCTTTTTGACCCCGGCCTTGTGCGCCCGACGCCGCTCTGGGCACGCGCGGAGGTTTTGACGCAGGCGCAGTTGCTCCGGAGCTGAAGTTGAGCGCAGGAGCAACTGCACATGCGCGAAAACCTCCGCGCATGCCCAGTAGCTCCCTTGCGCAGAAGCCTGTAAGCAAAGCACTCCCTATCGGGCAGGCAGGGAGTGCTTCCCTCTCCCTTTGTCTCCGCCGCGCTTGCAGGGAAGGAGAAAAGAATCAGTGAAGGAAGTGTAAGTGAAGGAATGAATGAAGGGCTTTACCCTCCTCCTCCTCTGTGACCTCTTCTCTCCCTCCTTCCTTTCTTTTGGCTCTATTTCTGTCTAGACCTGAGGGGCCTGAGGCTATGAGGAGTTGTGGGAGTTGGAGGCCAAAACACTTAGAAGGAGGGAGGGCGGGCCCAAGTTTGCCCAGGCCGCGCTGCCTGTATTCGACCTCATTTGAACATTTTGGCTGTTTTTCTATTTACATTTACATTGGGATCCTAATTTTGATCCTAATTATGAGTCGGGTGATAGGTAATATATTCTGATTTTGATGCATTTGCATTGCATTTCTTGTTGATTATTATATAGTTCTGCTTAATATTGTCATACAATATAATAAAAATACAATATAACAATAGAATGATGATATATTTTATATTACATGTAATATTACAAACAATATTGCAGTATAGTGGTATTGTACAAAATAGTAATATATAATATTTTATTTTACTTTTATTTTGGGTTATTTGAGTTTTATAGGAGCAATGAAAATATTTAGTAGAGGATAATTTTATTTAAATAAATAATGTTATTATTTTATAATAATAATATAATATAATGTTACATTATATCATAATGTCAATATATTATAATATAATTATATTGTAATGTAGTATAATATAATTATGATATAAAATAGTATGAGTATGGTATATTGTATATACATTGATACAATATAATACTACTAATGGTATTGTGATATTATAATTGTATATTTGTTTTACATGAGGGGGCGGCAAAATAATGTTTTTTGGGGGGGGCACCAAAATAATGTTCGCCTACCATTTAAAATTACCTTAGACCGCCCCTGAGAACACCCTCCAACTGTCCTTGTTTGTCAGAGGCTCAGCCAATTCACTCCTTGTCCTTTAACTTTTTCAGCCACTTTAAAAATGTCCCAGTTTCTCTCTCCTCCTCTCTTTGCTCTCAGGACTTTATCTCATGTGATAAATAAAATGTTTGCGAGCATTGGTTTTCCCTTAACCTTCTCCATACCGTATTTTGAAATTAAACGGAATATTTTCCTACCCACATCACACCTAATCCTTTTGTCCACTTTCTTTAAGATGTATCCTTTTGATTTTCCATCACAATGGAGACATATGCCTTCTACCACTGTCTCCTCCCCTGTTTTCTTTGAAGCAGAGAGTTAAGGCAGTGTCTCCCAACTGCTGTGACGTGGCACAGTAGTGTGCCGTGACGGACCTCCTGCTGTGCCGCGAGAAAAGCTCTCTGCCCCCCTTCCTCCCCCCTCCTGCCGAACTCCTGCTGCTTTGGGGAGGAGAACGGGCCGGGGCGCCACCTCCTTTGGCCGTTTCCCCAGCCAGCCTCCAATCCACCATGACTCCCGCCATGACTCGCACCCCTCATTCGCTGAAGCCGCACGGAGGAGGAGCCCTGCCCACTGAAGCCCGTCCGCCGCTCATGTTCCTCCTCCTCCGCGCGGCTTCAGCGAGCGAGGGGCGGGAGTCATGGCGGAGAGTGGCGACGGGGACCATGACTCCCACCCCTAGCTCGCACTGCCCCCTCAAGGCTGGAGAAGCTGTGGGAGAGCTGAAGCTGGGGAGAGGGGGCGGGGCATGGTGTGGCCTGGCTCTGCCCCCTCCCGGCTCAGCTCCCACAGCTTCTCCAGCCTTGAGGGACAGTGCCAAGCCAGCATTGTGCTGGTTCCACCACCGCTGGCTTGGCACTGCCCCTCAAGGCTGGAGAAGCTGTGGGAGGGCTGAAGCCGGGGGGTGGGGCCGGGCAGGGGGGGGCCCGGCTCCGCCCCCTCCCCCGGCTCAGGCTCTCCCACAGCTTCTCCAGCCTTGAGGGACAGTGCCAAGCCAGCATTGTGCTGGTTCCACCACCACTGGCTTGGCACTGCCCCCTCAAGGCTGGAGAAGCTGAGGGAGGGCTGAAGCTGGGGAGAGGGGGCGGGGCATGGCGTGGCCTGGCTCTGCCCCTCCCCCGGCTTCAGCTTTCCCACAGCTTCTCCAGCCTTGAGGGGACAGTGCCAAGCCAGCATTGTGCTGGTTCCACCACCGCTGGCTTGGCACTGCCCCTCAAGGCTGGAGAAGCTGGGAGGGCTGAAGCTGGGGAGAGGGGCGGGGCATGGTGTGGCCTGGCTCTGCCCCTCCCCAGCTTCAGCTCTCCCACAGCTTCTCCAGCCTGAGGGACAGTGCCAAGCCAGCATTGTGCTGGTTCCACCACCGCTGGCTTGGCACTGCCCCTCAAGGCTGGAGAAGCTGTGGGAGGGCTGAAGCTGGGGGAGGGGGTGGGGCATGGTGTGGCCTGGCTCTGCCCCCTCCCCCCAGCTTCAGCTCTCCCACAGCTTCTCCAGCCTTGAGGGGACAGTGCCAAGCCAGCATTGTGCTGGTTCCACCACCGCTGGCTTGGCACTGCCCCCTCAAGGCTGGAGAAGCTTTGGGAGAGCTGAAGCCGGGGGGAGGGGGTGGGGCATGGCATGGCCTGGCTCCTCCCTCTCCCCGGCTTCGGCACTCCCAGCAGCTGCTCCCAGCAGGCCACCATCCCCTCAGCCATTCTTTACTGTGTTAGACTGTCATTTTGTGTCATTTTGGTTGGTGGTGTGCCCCCGGTTTTTTAAATGTTAAAAGTGTGCCGCGGCTCAAAACAGGTTGGGAAACACTGAGTTAAGGCATCGGTCTTAAGACACCACTTTTCTGGAGTCGTTTGCTCTCAATACCCTTCCACTAAAGCAGAGTTAAGGCATCAGTATTAAGGCACAACTTTTCATTTGCCCTCAATAATAATAATAATATAATAATAATTTCTTCAGACAGACAGAGTTTTGGAGCATAATACTCCTGGCCTCACAATCATGTTAAAAACAAAGTATGGATCGTCGATATCGCAATCCCAGGTGACAGCAGGATTGCAGAGAAACAACTGAAAAAGCTGGCACGATATGAGGATTTAAAGATCGAACTGCAAAGACTCTGTCTGGCACAAGCCAGTAAAGGTGGTCCCAGTGGTGATTGGCACACTGGGTGCCGCACCTAAAGACCTTGGCCTGCACTTAAACACAATTGGTGCTGACAAAATTACCATCTGCCAGCTGCAAAAGGCCATCTTACTGGGATCTGCATGCATTATTCGCCGATACATCACACATTGGGAAGTGTCCGACATGTGAGCCAGTACAACAACCAGCAGTGTGTCTGCTGTGGACTCATCTTGTTGTGTTTCTAATAATAATAATAATAATAATTTTAAAAAAAACTTTATTTATATCACACCAGGTTTCCCAGAGGGGACTCAAGGTGGTTTACAACCGATATTACCAAACATTCAATGCCATGAGAAGCTGAACAAAGACAAAAATAATCAACCCCCCAAATCCCAAAAACAAATCCACATCTACATAAAAAATAATAACACATTATTCTGCCATACTACTAGTAATATTATATGTAATATACAATATACAATTATATCATTATATATTATTATATTATACTATATTATTACAGCACTATATATATATGTGTGTGTGTGTGTGTGTGTCTGAGTGAATCCAAGATGGCGCGACCATAGCACTCTCGCGTTACTTCTTAGGTGACGCGAGAGTGCTATGGTTCCATTTCTTAAAGGGACAGATGCGCCTTATAGTTTATATATGAAAGAAGTTCGAAAATAATTTCCCACGGCACACCTGATGATCTCTCACGGCACACTAGTGTTCCGCGGCACACTGGTTGAAAATCACTGCTCTATATTGTATGCATTCCCTTTGAGGCTACATTTCCATCTTTCCGTTTAAGAACAATTTGCAGTTTTTATGACATTGTAAAGCTTTAAATTTGTCCTAAATATTCCAAGAAGATACTGATGCTGTGGTTTTGCCATCAATATAGTCCAACAATATACAAACTGAAAGGCAGAAAATTGATTAGCTAGTGTTTTTCATTTCTTTAAGGGACTGGCAATGCTGTTCGGTCTACAGCCAAATAGAGATAAACAGTATCATGGCATGAGCCTGCCTCTATCTGTATTTACTAGGCATGAGAAAAAAGTTATGAAAATGATTTGTTTCGTAAGAAATTCGTAAGAAATGCTACTTTTGAGTATTTCCGCACCTGGAACGCCAACCAGGAAGTGGACTTTCTTTTTCGAACTTCGGGGGCCAGGATGTGCTGAAGGGTTGTTATTAGGTCGTCAGGGGGGGGGGGCACCCGCCTTCTCTCTCACCACCCTCCCGCCTCCCTTGCCAATAAGTATTATGGCAAGGCAAGCCCTAAACTCGCTCCTTCTTTCGGCTGGAAGCCGGAAAAAATGTAAACAGAGAGGATTACTCAGAAGTAAATCTGCAAAGGAGGGCACTTTGGATGAAGGGCCCTCCTTGTGGATTTACTTGAGTAAACCTCTCTGTTTACATTTTTTCCAGGCTTCCCTGCCTCTCCTGCCTGCCAGGATCTAAAGCATCAAAGAGTATTGGGGTGAGAAACCAACCTAATGTATAATAGAATGAATGCTACTGTAAATGCCTAATATTATAAGTAATCCAACTGGTCATATACCTACATTCCATGCACATGCAATAATACAGCAGTAATAACAATAACAAGAGGTAAAATTCAAACCGAAGTATTCTGACTGGTCTCTCTCATGCGGTGCAAACGGGTCTTCTCTTATTAGCCGGAAATTAGCCGGGAAAGCCAGCGTTTGCTGCTTGGGAGCACACACATACATATTCTTGGGGGGTATTTGCTGCAGAATTCCGGGCTCATAGAGAAGATTCTGCAGCAAATCCCCCCAAGAATATGTATGTGTGTGCACCCAAGCAGAAAACGCTGGCTTTTCCCGGGCTAATTTCCGGGCTAATAAGAGAAGAGCCCGCTTGCACCGCATGAGGAGGGACCAGTCAGAATACTTCGGTTTGAATTTTACCTCTTCTTATACCCATTGTTATTACTGCTGTATTATTGCATGTGCATGGAATGTAGGTATATGACCAGCCTGGGCAAACTTGGGCCCTCGCTCCTCGGGATCGGGGTGAGAGAGGGCAGCGAGGAGCCAGGGGGCTCCTCCTCCTTTTCTTTTGCTGCTTCCAAGAATAGAATACCCCTCCCTCCCTCCTTGTTCTCCTTTGCTCCCTCCTTCCTATTTGGAGAGTCCCATCTAGAATTCAGTGTGATTTATTCAAGTTTTGGCCTACAACTCCCAGAAATCCCAGCCAATTTACCAGCTGTTAGGATTTCTGGGAGTTGTAGGCCAAAACCATCTGGAATGTGCATGCGCTGGCATACAAACTACTAACGAATTTCGTTAGTAATTAAGTTACATTTTAGAAATTTTTGGAAATTTTTTTGTAAGTCTTCCTTTTACTAATCAAAAAAAAATCCCCCCCCCCCCCCCATTAGATTTTCGATTCCCTATTTTTGGGTTCTAAAACATGCCTAGTATTTACTAATGTAACATTCATAGTAGTTGGAGCTGCTTATCTGAAAATGAATTGTGCCCTCTGCTGGGGCAATGATGAAATATATTTCATTTAAGTATTCTAGCTTGGATAGTTGTTATAAAAAGCACACTTTGGCAAGCTTACTTTTTGGATAAAAGTTCCCAGAATTCCCCAGCCAAAATGCCCATTGACTAGATTTTGGAAACTGTAGTAAAGAAGACCACAACTTTTTAAAGCATAGGAAAAAAAGGAAGTTGGGGATTTACCAAGTCAAGTTATTGAAACATAGTGTAGAAAGGGGGAAAAAACAACAACAAATGATCAAAACAACTCAAAATGTATCTGGTTGTACACGATCGGGACGGATGCAGAGGTCTGGAGACTGGACCCGGGAGCATTTCCATCGGATAGAATGTGCGACTTAGGACTGAGATCTGAACCGGAGCCAGTTTGCCTGAACTCGGAGGAGGACACGCAAGGCTCACTTGTACATGATTGTTTGTTTGGAAAGGACTGCCCATTTAATGGCGGCTCGTCCAGACCTTGCCATGGTCTACCACAGGGCTGTCCAACTTCTACTGGCCCAGGGGCATGAATTCCGGTCACTGATGACCTGGGGGGTAGTACGGTCCTGCCCCCGGCTCCGCCCTCTCCCCGCCCCCCAGCTCCGCCCTCTCCCCCGGTGCCCTCTCCCCTTATTTTTATTTAATATTAAATATATTTAATTCCATCCTCCCTCCCCTTATTTTTATTTAATATTAAATATATTTAATTCCATCCTCCCCTTATTTTAATTTAATATTAAATATATTTAATTCCATCCTCCCCCTCCCCCTTATTTCAACTTTAAATATATTTATTTTTATATTTAATACATGAGGGGAGATGGGGAGGGAAATGAGGAGCCCCTGAGGAGCCCCCTGCTTCGGCCTACCTTTTCCAAACGTGCAGGATCCAGGAGTATCCGGACGACGAGAGAGGCGATGACTGACTGAGTCGAAGAAGGTCTGTGGGCCTCAGCGATCCAGTAGTAGAGTAGCCAAAGAGTATCGCGGGAATACGAATCCACACGGGATTTCGCTGTCAACGCCGCGTGATCTCGCTTGACAGCGAAATCCCGTGTGGATTGCGTATTCTCGCGATACTTGCTCCGAACCCGGAAGTAGGTATTTTTAAAATTAATTTATTTTATTTTTCAATTTTTATTTTTTATTAAAAAGCTTAGGGGGCCGGAGGGACGGGTTTGGGGGGCCGTATACGGCCCCCGGGCCACCAGTTGGACAGCCCTGGTCTAGCAGGCGCAAGCCGAAAGTGGGCAGACATATCCCCACACCAGGAGTCCTGTCGCTGATTCAGCCGTTGGATGTCTCGGCAATCCTGGGGAGGGATCTGAAGGCGGCCGTGGGACAGCGGCAACTGGCGAATCGGCACCGTCGCCGCTGCCTCTCCCTGGTAGAGAGGCAGCTGTGTGAGGGAATTCCCAAGATGGCGCCTGTCCTTGAATACACCAAGGAGAGGACTGGCCAGGAAGACGTCACCCACATGTCACCGTCTTCTCTTCCTTTACAGTCGAGCACCAGACCACAGCGTAAGCGCAGAAGGTGCGCAAGTAAGCGGAAGTCCAGGAAGAAGCGCTCAGAAGCCTCGCCTGGACGAAGGAGGGACTTAGCAAGCACTTTTCCTGGCAATAAGAGCTTCAAAGGTCTGCAAACCGAGAAGTCTAAGAAGGACAGAGATGGCCCCCGCAGGCCTCGAAGGACACAAAGGACATTTAAATCACGGACCTTTTGGGGGGTGGGTTTTGGGTGCTGGAAAAGATCCCTGTCTTCAGCCTCACAGGGGAACCAGAACAATACCCCACTAGGAAGCCAGAATATGGCTAAGTCTGAAGGGAGATCGCTCCCCTCCCATTCCCTCAAAGTCAATATTAATGGATGATAATGGTAGGTCTGAAAACCAAGCCTTAAGGGGACAATATGTGGGCTAGATACATTAAACCCAAGATAGCAATCATCTCTTACTTACTACTTACTTACTAATATTAATGGTCTGAAAATTCCATCAGGCCCTATTCGACCTCCGGGAAATCTATCTATTCTACCACTCCCAAGCAAGCCGCCGATGGCACCGCAGTATCGCACGCTGGCCAAACCAGCGAATACCCCACCAAGCCCGGATCTTTCCCTTTTCTGGGGGACCTGTCGCAAACTGAGCTCTCAACAGACTCCAATTGAATATCACTGGCTGTGCTGATTTTGTGTATTATGTATGTCTTTATTGTGCTGTCTATTGCGGTACTTGTTTGCTTTTAGTTGTGTGTTCATCCTTCAGGGAGTGGCGGTCTATAAATGTGAAGTATAAATAAATAAATAAATAAATTTAGGTATATAATTTTTAAGCCAACGAGACATAGTAAACTGCTCCTCTGGGCATGCCTATGATGTCCCAGGCCCAGCCAAGCACAATAGTTCGCAATGGATCTTGTAAACAAGCCAGCTAGTTTTTATTTCCTTTGAAATCCCTGAACTAATTGATCAAAGTATAGAATAAATCAGACTGGCAAGCTGATTGCACATTTCCATATAACACCAAAAGAAGAGATGCTGAATCATGGAGCAGAACACAATTCTCAACTTTCCACCAAATACTGATGTAGAGAGAGGAGGTAGACATCACTGGGGACAAAGTCACGTACCCATTGCATACAAGTGTCCAGTTTCTCAATTTCTTCCTGAAGATCTTTCAAATTTCACAGATAACCACCTAGCTCAGCAAGGAAGAGTTCAATCTAAAAGCCCTTCCAGACAAGCACTAAATCCTAGGAGCTGACCCCAGGTTTTCTGCTTTAAACTGGATTATATGAGTCTGCATTGCCAGATAAACTGAAAAGCTGGGATCAGATCGTGATACTTGGGTCATCATGGCACTAGAATGCCTGTTCGTTTTAAATCTGGTTTCTGTGCCTTCCGGAATTCTGGGGTTTGTAGTTTGGTGAGGCCCAGGACCTCTCTGGCTGAGCAGCTTAAAGGCTCCTCCCTAAACTATAAACCCTAGAATTCTGCAGAAGGCAGCAACTGGATTTAGGACCATACCACATGGACTTCTGGCTCCATTCTAGGACACTTGCAGGATAGATCCCACTTGAGCCCTTCATACGATGCAGGGTTACTTCCTGTGAGGCACCATCTTGGATTGTCCTGGAAGCATCCTAGGATGGAGCCCTAAGAACACAGGTGGCTTCCTGTGTTCTCATTACATAGAACAGGACTATGACATAGAAGCCAGGCGGTGACGATACCCCCCCCCGCTGTGTGGTGGGGAAAGCACCGATGTGGGTGATACAGGTTGTGGAAAGACAGTTTCCCCCGCTGCCCCATGGATTTGCCATGGGGCATGGTGAATTTCCCTACTGTCCCCTGCGTTAGGGACCTCAATGTGATGAGATCCCTAAGTGGATAGATATTATAGCAGGGGTTGGGAACCTTTTTGACTCAGAGAGCCATAAAAGCAAATTATTTGGAAATATTTATTTCAGTGAGAGCCATAATATATATATGGCTCTCCATGCCGGATCTCAGCTGCGCGTGCGGCCTTCTCCCTCCTTTGCCTCAAATTCTGCACGTGCAGCTCTGCTGGAAGCGGGGCCAGCACCAAGCTCTCCATGCCGGCTCTCAGCTGCGCGCGTGGAATTTGAGGCGAAGGAGGGCGAAGGCCGCACACACAGCTGAGATCCAACATGGAGAGATTGGCGCTGGCCCTGCCTCCAGCTGAGCTGCACGCGCTGCCTTCGTCCTCCTTTGCCTCAAATTCTGTGCACGCAGCTCAGCTGGAGGCGGGGCCTGCGCCAAGCTCTCCATGCCGGCTCTCAGCTGCGCGCGTGGAATTTGAGGCGAAGGAGGGCGAAGGCCGCACATGCAGCTGAGATCCAGCATGGAGAGCTTGGCGCTGGCCCTGCCTCCAGCTGAGCTGTGCATGCTGCCTTTGCCCTCCTTTGACCCAAATTCTGCACGCGGAACTCAGCTGGAGACGGGGCCAGTGCCAAGCTCTCCATGCCAGCTCTCAGCTGTGCGTGGGGAATTTGAGGTGAAGGAGGGCGAAGGCTGTGTGTGCAGCTGAGAGCTGGCATGTGAGGGACAGGCAGAGAGCCAGATGCAATCCTCGAAAGAGCCACGTATGGTTCGCGAGCCATAGGTTCCTGACCCCTGTGCTATAGCATGATGAAGTCTTGGGTGTCTGCTGGGGTTTAGCTGCAGGACCACCCATGGACACCAAAATCCATGAATGGTCAGGTCTCACTATATACAGGGCCATAGAAAAAATCTGTCTCTTATCTAAAAGGGCGAACAACTCAAATTTTGTGTCTGCTTCTACATTTGTTGCTATCATTGCAAATGCTGCCAAAATTTGTAGCAAATATGGCAATCCCTCTGGTGCTATTGAATGAAAGACTATCGCCCTGGAACATAGAACCCTGTGTGATTGCATGGGAGAGCAGATATAGCAACCCACTATTTAAGATTAATTAGGTTGGCAATTTTTAAAATGTACAGCTGTAACTTAATTCAAATGACATTTTAACATAAGTGACTGGCATCGATATTTTAGCATTAACTTAATTCCAATTCAGTTGTAATCGAATTAGATTACACTATTAATTAGACACGCTAAGATTTTCCTACCATCATTCCTATATCTGGAGGAGAGTGACTCTTACCATATTGTAGTTAAAGAAAGCTACAGGACAAGAAAGGAAGAATTATTTTCATGTCTCACATGGATGAATGTGAATAATGGTAGTTGGTAATTCTGTAGCTGTAAAAGGTATGGCAACACACAGCTCGCCAAACATGAATTGGCCATCTTGATTCCAAAGCAAATAGTTGTTCTGATTTTGGAACATAAGAACATAAGAAGACCCATGCTGAATCGGACCTCAGCCCATCTAGTCCAGCATTCTGTATCACACAGTGGCCCACCAGTTGTACACGGGGATCTCGAGCAGAAGGGAGGGCAAAACCCTAACCTGCTCCCGACCCCCCACAACCAGTACCCAGGGAAATCCTGCCTACCTCAACCAACTCCGAGGTGGCACTTGAATGTCCTTTTCAGTAACTACCGATACACTTGGTATCCATGAATCTGTATAATCCTGCCTTGAAGTTGTTCAGGCTGACAGCTGTCACAACCTCTTCTGGAAGTAAATTCCATAACCCAATGACCCTCTGGGTGAAGAAATATTTCCCTTTATTAGTCCTAATTTTCCTACCTTGGAGCTTCAGGGAGTGCCCTCACAATGGTATAGTGAGTTAAAGGGGGATTGGTGTTTGGTCTAATTATCTGCACGTTCCTTATATAACACGAATATCTGCTTGTCCGGTTTTGATGGATTCGTTTCAATCTGTTCAGCTCAAGGATGTGGACAAGATTCTTGGAGAGGCGAGAATGACCGCATGCATCCTAGACCCCTGCCCATCCTGGCTGGTAAAGGAAGCCAGAGGGGGTTTGGCAGAGTGGGTGAAGGGGGTGGTTAATGCCTCCCTTTGGAAAGGCAACATTCCAGCCAGCTTAAAACAAGCTGTGATAAAACCGCTGTTGAAAAAAACCATCTCTGGACCTCACTCAATTCGTTAAGTATTGGCCAGTATCGAATTTCCCCCTATTTGGGCAAAGTCCTGGAACATGTGGTTGCCTTGCAACTCCAAGAATTCTTGGTAGACACTGATTATCTAGATCTGGCGCAGTCTGGCTTTAGGCCGGGACACGGTACTGAGACAGCCTTGGTCGCCTTAGTGGATGATCTACGCCGGGAGCTTGACAGGGGGAGTGTGTCCCTGTTGGTTCTGCTGGACCTCTCAGCGGCCTTCGATACCGTCGATCATAGTATCCTTCTGAGATGTCACATAGGACTGGGCCTTGGGGGTACTGCTTTGCAGTGGTTCCAGTCCTTCCTCGAGGGTCGAGGGTTGCTGCAGAATCTTCTCTATGAGCCCGGGATTCTGCAGCAAGCCCCCCCCCCCCCCCCAAGAATATGTATGTGTGCACCCAGGCAGCAAACGCTGTGCCCGGGGTTTTGCCTTTTCCCGCTCATAGAGAAGAGCCTTTTGCAGTTTGAGGAGGGACCAGTCAGAATACTTCGGTTTGAATTTTACCTCTTCTTATACCCATTGTTATTACTGCTGTATTATTGCATGTGCATGGAATGTAGGTATATGACCAGTTGGATTACTTATAATATTAGGCACTTACAGTAGCATTCATTCTATTATACATTAGGTTGGTTTCTCACCCCAATTCTCTTTGATGCTTTAGATCCTGGCAGGCAGGAGAGGCAGGGAAGCCTGGAAAAAATGTAAACAGAGAGGTTTACTCAGAAGTAAATCCACAAAGGAGGGCCCTTCATCCAAAGTGCCCTCCTTTGCAGATTTACTTCTGAGTAATCCTCTCTGTTTACTTTTTTTCCAGGCTTCCAGCCGAAAGAAGGAGCGAGTTTAGGGCTTGCCTTGCCATAATACTTATTGGCAAGGGAGGCGGGAGGGTGGTGAGAGAGAAGGAGGTGCCCCCTTACGACCTAATAATGACACTTAAGAAAATCCTGGCCCCGAAGTTCTATAAAGAAAGTCCACTTCCTGGTTGGCGTTCCAGGTGCGGAAATACTCAAAAGTAGCATTTCTTACGAATTCCTTACGAATCATTTAATTTTCATAACTTTTTTCTCATGCCTATTACTTACTAGTCAATCTGATGTGATTATGTGATTAAACAGGTTAGCTCTGACTAGTGGATATGAATAAATGAACTTTTTCATATAAGGTGCTTAAAAAGGCCCATTTTGGCAGAATCATTCACATAATACATGATGTATGTGACGACTTGGTCCACCCAACTATTAAAATCGCTACCACCAACCTAATGTTATTAGGATTTTATAATAAAATAAGATTTCCAGTTAGGCTCCTATTAAAACCACCCACTGAGAGGAAACTGAAAAGAAGTATGATGGAGGCTTGCTTAAAAGTTAACAAGAAAGAGTTTATTAACTTAAACAGCTTTTAAAAACAAGGCACAGATCTTAATGGTTCTACTATTGAGGCAACGAGAGCGTATGGTTACATAAAGATTGTTCCACACGTGATGGTTTGCTTGATATAAAATGTGCTGTAGCGTATTGGTTTCTATAAATGCCTTTTCTTAGATCTTATGGTAATTCCGGTCAGTGCTAAAACTTGACCCTAAAACTCTCTCACTAATATTGAAACACTTGGCGAGCAGATGGTAACAACTTGGAACTTCTCCTCACTAAAAATGAGTCTCAGAGCCCACCTTCCTCTCTAACCAAGAGACTACGAGGTGTCCTGACTGACTATCACAAGTCAGCCCTACCGGCTCTACACTCTAAGCATCACCCTGAATATTCTTCTGACCCTAAGCACTGTCAGCTACCCTGACCCCTTAGTTCAGAATATTCCCTGGATGTTTCACTATAGAACAGTCTGCTTCAGAATAACTGCTGAGGCTGGGGTGTTACTTCTCTACAGCCTAGCTCAAGACTAAACTTTTCTGACAGGATTTCTTCCTCCTAGCCAGCTCAACTTCTCCCACTTGGCTCTCAGCCAATCTCCTGGGAGACACTGTATCTAGACAGAGAAGCTCTAAAGCCACTCCCCCTGTCTCTGGCAATTACCTTCTTCTAATGGCCGCTCTGTGGAACTCCCGCCTAAGATGGATGCCAGCCACTCCATCCAGGGAGCCAAACTGCCACACAGGCCTCGGCCCGCTCAGAATGGGTGAGTCCTTACAATGTACACCAGGGGTGCCCACACCTTTTCAGCATGCAAGCTACTTTTAAGCAACCAAGTCTAAAAGATCTACCTGCCCCCGCCGGCGTGCACTCCTGCCGGCGCGCACGCTCCTGCTGCTACCATCCGCCTGCGCGGCGCTTCTTCCGCCTGCGGGTCATTGCAGGAAGGAGGAAGCGTGAGGCGGGGCTTCCGGAGGGAGTGCTCTGCCCTGCCTCTCTCGCTGGCAGCGGAGGCTGCACGGCTGCTTCTGGATGAGAGACAGGGCGGAGTGCTCCCTCTGGAGGCCCCGCCTCACACTTCCTCCTTCCTGCAATGCCCCGCGGGCGGAAGAAGCATCGCACAAGCGAAAAGCAGCGGCAGGAGCACGCGCACACACAGGGTGTGCGCATGCATGGTAGGAGCGCCCCATCTGGCTGAGGCCCGAAGATGGACTGGATGAGGCCTGAAGATGGACTACTCGATCGCGAATGACTACTTGAGCAGCCCTGATGTACACATCCTCAGCAGTGTTGCTCAGGGTGCTTCCAGACAGCGTCAAAATGCAGGTTTAAAGACTGGGGCAAAAAATCCTGGGATCTGACAGCAAGTCCACACACAGATCTGTCAGCCTTGGGAAATGGTCTCCCACAGTTCTCATGTCTTCATTTGAAGTTTATCGAGATGGAAGTGGGACAGAGGACATCCGGCAGAAGTTTTTTAATAAAAAAAATCCTCTCTGAGATGCACTGGACCTCATATGCACACATACGGAGATCCAAATGTACACACAAATAGAGTTCTTATTCTCTCTCTTCATCTAACTCTAAATTCAAGCTCCGTTTAATATTATAAAGATCAAAAGAAAGGAATAGTTGCAGAGAGTTCTAATTGCTTTCCCATTCTGCTTCCCTTGAGTCATCTGTGTGTCCATGGCTCCTTGGGAAGTTTGACTTGGCCACGGTGGTCCACGCTCTGGTTACATCCCGTATAGACTACTGCAATGCTCTCTATGTGGGGTTGCCTTTGAAGACTGCTCGGAAGCTTCAAATGGTCCAGCATATAGCAGCCAGGGATTTAAGATCATCAGGGGAGGCGGCGCTCAGGGAGCACACAACTCCGCTGTTGCCCCAGCTCCACTGGTTGCCAGTTTGCTACTGGGCACAATTCAAACTGCTGGCTTTAGCCTATAAAGCCCTAGACCAGGGGTGGGCAACCCACGGCCCGCAGCCAGGATGCGGCCCGGCAGACACATATGTCCGGCCCGGGGAGAAGGGCGTCGGGGTCGGGGCCAAGAGGAGGGTTTTCAAACCAACTCTTCGGAGAAAGGTGGTCTCCCTGAGGCGAAAAAGCCCTTCCCTGCCTCTCCTTTCCTCTCCTGCCGCGCTCCTTGCTGTCATGGGTCTCTCCCAGGCGAAAGGGAGGCCTCCGTCTCTGCCTCAGCCACCCCCGGGCGCTTCCCCTGCCGACATCTCAGGCTCCAGCCCTTGCCCTTCCCCTCCTCCTACTCTTTGACGTCAGAAGAAGCAGAAGAACGCGCGAACCTTCCTTCCTCCTTCCCTCACAGAACCAACTCAGGAGAGTTCTGGCTCGCGGCGAAGGGGTGTGGCCAAAGGGGAGGAACGGCGGTTAGGGCGACCATTGGAGGAGCCCTGACTGACGGCCACAGAAGCAGCCAATCGGAGGGACGGATATGCCCCGCAGAGGTGTGGGACCGCGGGAGGCGGCGCGAGGACGAAAAGCATGGGCGGGGCGAAGTGAGTGACAGCCGATTTTATCCAACTGCTCTGCTCTCCTCTGCTGCGGTGGCAGCTGGGTCCGCTTTGCCATCCTCTGGGCTGGGTCCATTGGGCCATTCCATCTTGATTCGCACCTTGTCTTCTTGAATTTAATTTAATTTAATTTTAGTAGTTTTTATTATTATTTTATAATAATTTTATAATAATAATATAATAAATAATATTATATGTTATATTATAATTTCAATATATTATAATGCCTATATATCTATTATATAAATGGGTTCACGTCATGTGATGTATACCTCAAACAAAGAAACCATACAACGCAGAAAAACAATACTTGCCAACAGAAATAGGCCTCAAGCAAGGTACGTTTGTAGCAAAGAAACTTTCCCCCCCAAAACCTAAAAGGCCCCCAAAACAACGAGTAAAAATAAAACTACATTTCCCAGTATCCTCCGGGGCAGCCAACGATTCACCCAGCCTCTACATTCTGAACAACATGATTGGCTGCCAATAAGGGCGGATTTGCATAACAGCTGTAACCATAGCAACGCTGGCAAGAGCCATCCAAGGCTAGGATAGAATGCTGAGAGATTTCAGTTGGTGTTTGAGGGTTAAACTGCCAAACTAAACTCTGAGGGAACAATTCTCCAGCAAATTCCTACCCACACAACACAACACAACTTCCAATCACAACCCATCCCACCAACCTTACGGGACCCCGTACACACAACACCTACAAACACCACAAACTAAAACCATTCCTTCCTTCCACACAGACATAAACTGACCCAAAAAACAAGCCATGCCTTATAAAAATAACAGCATCGGACGACACACTCACAACGCTACATACATCAAACAAAAAAGGGCAGAACAACAGGTCACTGCACGACGCACAGCTGGGAACCAAATGCAAAGAACTGCACAACAAGAAGAAGCGCGCAGCCAGGAACAACAAAGACGCAGAAATGCAACACAACAGCAGCGCGCAAGGATCGCAGAAACACGACGTCGCAACACAGGAAACAAACTTCAAAAACACCACAACCAATTCCACCGCCTAGCCTTCAGATACAACGCTGCAGAAGACTACATCATGGTGCCAGAGGCCGACATTGGCACCCTAACGCACATCTGCACACATTGCAAAGCCCTGAAATACCCAGCAGAAACAACAGGAATGTGCTGCCTAGCCGGGAAAGTCTTTCTACCACCACTTGCCACTCCTCCACAACCACTACAGACTTTGCTGAGTGGAGACACTCCAGAATCAAAACACTTCCTCCGCTATATAAGACAATACAACTCATGCTTCCAGATGACATCATTTGGAGCACACATAGAAAGTGCGCAATTCATGCCTACATGACCCCACCAAGACCGTAAGTAACATCATTTCCAACCCTTACATCTTGCATCTCCTAAATAGGGCACAGCAACCCGTGCCGGGTACAGCTAGTATACTATAATATAATAATTATGATATTAATACTAATAATATATGAATATTTCTTGATATATTAATATGTTAATATTAATGATGTGTAATATATAGTAAATATAGTAAATAAATAAATAAATAATGTAGATTAGAATGTAGTTCTGCCTTTAGGTGCAGCCCTCCATAATATTTTTTGACTCTCGTGTGGCCCCTTGGAAAAAATAATTGCCCACCCCTGCCCTAGACGGTTCTGGCCCAGCTTATCTATCCGAACGTGTCTCTCCCTTTGAATCCACCAGGGATTTAAGATCATCAGGGGAGGCTCTGCTCTTGATCCCACCGGCTTCACAAGCATGTCTGGTGGGGACGAGGGACAGGGCCTTCTCTGTAGTGGCCCCTCGGCTGTAGAACTCCCTGCCCAGGGATATCAGATTGGCTCCCTCCCTCTTTACCTTTCGGGAAAAAATTGAAAATGTGGCTCTTTGAGCAAGTATTTGGCGCTTCAGCTTAATTAGTTAATTGATTTGGAATTGACCTAGGAATGATAACAACGATGGAATGGATAATGGACTAAATATGATGATACAGTTCTTTAAAATTTGTAAAAACTTTTATTTTTATTGTTTTTGATGTTTTTAGATATTTGCCCAAGAAGGGGAGATGGTTTTGATGATGTTTTATGACGTCTAGCATTGAATTTTGCTATTGTTCACCGCATTGAGTTGCCCGAGGGCTGAGAAACTGCGGTATAGAAATGAAGTAAATAATAAATAAATAATTTTTTTGACAGCTCGATCAGCTGCTTTGGGCTTTTAAAATGCACACGTGTCCACACCATGGTTATAGGAAGGAAGTAACGTGTTTTGCATGACTGCTGTGTACATTTTGACTAGTCAATCTGATGTGAAAACCAAGTTTAGCTCTGACTAGTGGGTTTTAAGTGCACATTTTAAACATGTGCTTTTCAGCTGTTAACCTGTCTCCACCAGCACTTTCCCAAACATTGTTTAGCTATCTCCTAGTTTATTCCGGTTATTTCCAGGTTTTACTCCATGTGTAGAAGGGCCCTCAGTTGTTATTTATTTATTTATTTATTTATTTATTTCATTTATATTCCACTCTTCTCACCCCTCAGGGGACTCAGGATGGATTACAATGTACACATTACATTTAGACACACAAACACAAGACAGACAGAGGCAATTTAACATCTGGCCACCAGGGGGAGCTGTCACACACCTTCATTCCTCAGCGTGCTTTCTGGAGATCTTTTTATGGCCTCGTAAATCAGTTAAATTTAGCCTCCCCACACAAGTGGTACCTTAATTTCCTACTTGACAGATGCAACTGTCTTTTGGGTTGCAAAGGTCGACAACAGGCTACACAATAGGTCGAGAGCCCACCTCGACCCGGGCAGGCCTCGAACTCATGATCTTCTGGTCAGTAGAGATCTTATGCAGCGCGCCACATTCCCGGTGCAGGTCCTCTCATTAGTGAAAAGAGCCAAAGGAAAGTTTTATATCTCTACTGACACTTTCATTTCCTTTGCAATAACCTTTTGTACTTCCAAGAAGAAAAATGAAAAGTCTTTTCATTACTGCCTTGCTTCATAGCTCAGATATTCCCCATGGTCCAATGTACGCAGTCTAATTTATTTTTATTATTCACTGAAGAATTTTGATTTCCACATCATTATGATATTTTTCGTCCCATGTCTTCCCATGGTGTTACATATTTTCTCCTCTGTGTGATCTGACGTCTGGAAATGCTTCAGTGGTCGAGACACTGTTTTTCTCATATGCATTGAGACACATTCTCTGATGCACTATATAATTAAGATACTGCCTTTCTAAAATATTAACAAGATGCTTCTTTGTCTCTTTTTATATCATAGTAATAATTTACCACAGGGTGGGTGCAGTAACATAGCCAGGATTTTGATTTGAGGGGGGGGGCTGAGTTTGATTTTAGGGGAGGGGGGCTGAGTCTGAGTGAAAGAGTGTCTACCCTAGCAAACCTTTTGTATCATTATCACAATATCCCCATGCATATGGGATATGTTGAGCATAGTGATCGGGTCATGATATGAATACACATAACAGTTTAAATAATGTACCAGTAAGGCCTTCTCGTGGGCCACCCTGAGAATTTCAGTGGGGGGGGGGCTGAGCCCCTCCAGCCCCCCCCCCCGGCTACATGCCTGGGTGGGTGTGTACGTATGTATGCATGCATATATACATACTCACATGCACACAAACAGGCCTGGATTACCCATAAGGCCACCCTATGGCCTAGGGGCGCAAGCCGGGGGGGGGCGCAGTTCACACGGACCAAAAAAATGTTGAAACAAAACCGCAATGCGCGGCATGGAGATGACTCTCTCTCTCTCTCTGGGGGGAGGGCGGGGGAAGAGCGCTGCGAGGGGGCGGGAAGGAGGGAATGGCACCCCGCCCCTCGCCATCACTCCCACCCCCTTGTCAAAGAAGGAGGGCACGAGGAGGAGGAGGGAAGCCCCCGGGGCCGCAGCCAGGCATGTGCGGCACCCAGGAACATCTCAGAGGAGGCAGAGGCGCTCGTACCCTCCTGCTGCGCGTGCCCGGCAGCGGCCCCAGGGGCAGGGCTTCCCTCCACCTCCTCGCGCCCTCCTTCCTTGACTCAAGGAAGGAGGGCGCACAGCGCCGCAAGGAGGTGGGGGTGTGGTAGAGGTTGGTTTGGGGGCGTAATTCCAAAGTGTGGTCTAGGGCGCCAAAAGGGGTTAATCCGGGCCTGCACACAAACACATATATATGACAGATTAATGATCCTAGGTAAAGGTTTCCTTTTGACATTAAGTCTAGTTGTGTCCGATTCTGGGGGGTAGTGCTCACCTCAATTAAGGTTAAGACCTGGCTATTTGACCGGGTATTTGCAGATGTAGTATGATTGTCAAATTGAGACCTAAGGAACGACGACGATGCAATTGGAAGTCAATTTAATTAATGAGACGCTGATATTGTGTTTTTAACGTTGAATGCTAATTTGTATATGTTGGAATTGTATTGTATTGATAATTGTTGATATGTTTGTCTTGAGCGGTTTTTGCTGTTGTACACCGCCTCGAGTCGCCTTCGGGCTGAGAGAGGCGGTCTAGAAGCAAAGTAAATAAATAATAAATAATTCTAAACTGAAAAGCTGGCTTTGTCCGTAGATGCCTCCTAGGTCATGTGGCCGGCATGACTGTACAGAGTGTCATTAATTAATGATTCTTGAGTCAATAAAAATATGATTAGATACATTTCTTTTGCAGGAAGGAAACAGGCATTCCCATTCCTCCAAATAACCTCGCATACATTTTGGCTATCAATTTAACACATTTTACCTGTTTCCTTACAGGGTGCTGAGAAAATTTTGTCAATGAATGAATCCGGGGAGCTTCAAGACCTTTTAACCAAAATCGAGGTAACAAACCAATTTATAACAGTATATATTTGATATACTTACATTTCTTTGACTGGATTCAGACTTCAGTGAAGTTCCTTCATTCCTTTGAGCCCCCTTTTTGTGGGGAAGAGAGAGCACATCTTCACTCCTACCCATAACCAGTACCCTGCCCACTCCATACCTGTCCAAAACACATGTGAACTTCACCCCAGTGCTGCATCACAGGCCCTTCAGCAACCTATTCTGAACAGCCAAGAGATCTTTGGCAGCTTGTCTCAGAGCGCTTCCAGACAGGGATAAAACCCAAGCTTTCCTGGGCAGGGTGTCTAGATGCCATTCTGGTAATTACCAAGTGTGGTAATTGATGAAACTTCACCCTGTTTACTTTTCAAACCGTGTGGCAGGACAGCCACCAGTTATCACTGTTTTCCTTCTTTATTATTAACTTTAATTTGCTGCCACCATTTGTCAATGCTTGACCACTAGATGTGAGGGTCTTTGTGAACAAACGACTTCCACAGATGTTCTTGTTGAAAGTGTTTAACAGTTTATTTTACACAAATGGGCTCAAAGCTTAGGTGGTTTCAAAATTACTCCGAAGAGGTACAAACTTGCAACTTTAAACAATATAACACTGGGGTTTTCCCCTGATACAGTTACACACAAGTAACTACTTAATACTGGGTTACTCTCAACCCTGGGACTAAACTCTGTCCCACACACTTGGGTTTCCTTAAACCCACACACAGAACTGAACTGCACACTGCAGCTCCTACAGCCAGCTTGCAGCTTCAGCAGCTGTCAAACCCTAACTAACTCTGCTCACAGCAGCTGGCCAACTGACATTCTCCAACTGTCAGATTCAAACTGAACATTCTAAAAGCCAGAGTGGCTTCTGTTGTCATGGCAACAGCCTCTGCTTACAGCTTGCTGCTGCGAACATTCCACTGCTCACTCTCTGCAGCTTTTAAAGAATGTTCCTTCTAAATACATAAACAAACATGTGATTAACATATATACAGTATAACCACCTCATCACACCAAGATGTCATCCAAATACCTAGAAGCCCCCCAATAAGCCCTTCAAATTTAAAACAACTTACCCAGCTACCATTAGGGTACTCCTGTAGTCCTCCTGGTGCATAGAAATGATGTGCCAGGAAACAGGGGTGGGGTGTGGGGGCAGGCAAAGAGGAAGTCATTCCTTGCCTCCCATCTCCTGGCTTTTCATTTCTATGTCAGATTGTAAGAGGAGCTTACACAGTTGTAGGACATATACTCATAAAGCTATATTCATTCAACACAATATTTATAACTTGGAACATATGTTAGTTCAGCACATTAGAGTATCAGGATTTTTCATTCAAACCAATTATAGTTCAAAAATTACATTAGTATAGCACAATGGTATATCAGAATCACTCACGCCTCTGTGTTTCAAATGATACTGGGATTGCTCCCAAAGTGGGTTCACGCTGGATGGTCCCTTTAAGAGCACAAGTCTTCAGTTTCCTCTCAAATGTTAGGAAAGAGGGGGCCAATCTAATGTGCCTAGGAAGGGTGTTCTATAGCTGAGGGGCCACTACTGAGAAGGACCTGTCTCTCGTCCCCGCCAATCAGGTGAGCGAAGTAGGCGGGACCAAGAGCAGGGCCTCTCCGGATGATCTTAAACACCTGGATGGTTCATAGGGAGAGATGCATTCGGACAGATAAGTTGGACCAGAACTGTTTATATATTTCATGGAGTCCTTTATTTAAAGAAATGGCACCATTGCTCATCAGCATAAATTAAGCTAAAGGATATTTACAAAGGGAACTGATGAGTTACAAGGAGATGTTAAGTCTTCCTTGGCATTAAGTTTCTTTGCAAAATTAATTAGGATTGTTGTTGTGTACCTTCAAGTTGTTTCAGACTTAGGGTGACCCTAAGTCTAAAGTTTAGGGTGGAGGCAAGGGAAATGGCCTTGGAGGGCCTCATCTGGCCTTCAAGCCTTAGTTTGACATTTGCTTTAAATGTTTCCCATAAATAAGATTCTCCAAATTCGCTTCGGATCCCAGTTTGAGTTGCTGTGCTATTAAAATGAGTAATATTTTTGTTACATCAGCTACTGCAACCTTAATGTACTTAGGTCGCCATGGGATAATGCCAAATGGCAGATATACCGTGTTTCCCCGAAGGTAAGACAGCGTCTTACTTTCTTTTGACCCCCAAAATCCCCACTACGGCTTACTTTCGGGGTACGGCTTACATTAGCCGACGGTACCCCGAAAGTAAGATGAAAGTAAGACTTACCGCGGGCGGCATGGCGTGGCTTCCTGGCTGGGCGACGAGGCTCCCAGAGGGGCTCAAAAGGGGCCCGGAATCCTCCTCCTCTTCCTCCTCTTCCTTCCAGCGGCGCCTTCCATCCTCCTCCTCTTCCTCCCAGCAGCGCCTTCTCCCTCCCGCCGGTTCCGCCCCCTCCCTTCAGTGAAGGGAGGAGGGGCGGAGCCGCCACCGGCGAGAGGGAAGAAAGCGCCGGCGGAAGTCCCGCCCGCACGGCGGCTCAGGCGTCTTTCCCCGCCGCCGCCCCGCTCGCCCGCGCTCCAAACGGGAGCCGGGCGGCGGCGAAAAGCGCCTGAGTCGCCCTGGGGGCGGGACTTCCGCCGGCGCCTTCTCCCTCTCGCTGGATCCGCCCCCTCCCTTCACTGAAGGGAGGTGGGGCGGAGCCGCCGCTGGCGAGAGGAGAAGGCGCCGGCGGAAGTCCCGCCCGCACGGCGGCTCAGGCGCGCTTCGCGCCGCCCAGCTCGCCCGCTAACGAGATCCACAATGTTCATATGCGGCGGGAAAGACGCCTGAGCCGCCGTGCGGGCGGGACTTCCACCGGCGCTTTCTTCCCTCTCGCCGGTGACGGCTCCGCCCCTCCTCCCTTCACTGAAGGGAGGGGGCGGAACCGGCGAGAGGGAGAAGCCGCTGCTGGGAGGAAGAGGAGGAGGATGGAAGGCGCCGCTGGAAGGAAGAGGAGGAAGAGGAGGAGGATTCCGGGCCCCTTTTGAGCCCCTCTGGGAGCCTCGTCGCCCAGCCAGGAAGCCACGCCATGCCGCCCGAGGTACGACTTACTTTCGGGGTACGGCTTATATAAGCCGACCCCTCTGACACCCCCGATACGTCTTACAATCGGGGGTGTCATACTTTCGGGGAAACACGGTAGTTACTGCGGAAAGGCAGTAGATAGATACATACATATGTACAGTACAAAGATGAAAAGAGACAGTGTTGATATTTGAGGTCTCACTCAGGGCAAAGATGTGACGCTAACTGTATGAACACCATGATGTTTTTTCCAATCAATGTCAAGAAAATTTATTGGACATCGTTTTCAGTAACTGTGGAGACATCTGAGCAGTTTTGGGCTATGGAGAGCAGGTGGGGAAATTTAACCTTTTCTCTCTTTGCTACAGTCTTGACAAAAACAATTTCTCCAAAGCTGCGATTTGCACTGCAAGGGAATCTAATATTCAATGCCAATGGAGTTTTACTTTGAAATTCAAATTAATAAAGAAATGCGACAGCTCCTCCTGGTGGCCAGAAGCTGGAATGTTAAATTGCCTCTACGTCTGTCTATTAGGGGTGGTTGATCCATAAAAAAAATTGATTCTAAGCTCGTGGGGGATCACTCTCTCTGGGTCGTTATAGAAATTGTTACAATTTTTTTGACTTGAAACGTAATTAATAACGAATATTCGTTATTATTCCTTATGCCAGCTGGGAGGGAAGAATGGAGTAGATAACCAGGGGGGACCGTGTCTACCTGAGCTGAGTAAACACACTGGAACAGTATAGAAATAAACAATATATTGCGAAAGTGCTGGTTATATCACATATGTCATATGCATCAAAATATAATGTAGGATACATAAATAGATGAGTAGATACAAACAACAACACATAAGGCACGCTAATACAGCAGGTTCCTACCCTTCAATGTGAAGTCCAGATCCACAATGTTCATATGCTAATGTAACGATGGTCTAGTAGAGTTCAATGTAGACCAAAGTTCAATAAGGAACTGGAACTGAAGACACAATCAATGATGGAGAAATCCACATAGGGTAAGGACCCAAGTTTGTAAGTCATTGTGGATCTGGACTTCACATTGAAGGGTAGGAACCTGCTGTATTAGTGTGCCTTATGTGTTGTTGTTTGTATCTACTCATCTATTTATGTATCCTACATTATATTTTGATGCATATGACATATGTGATATAACCAGCACTTTTGCAATATATTGTTTATTTCTATACTGTTCCAGTGTGTTTACGAAGGGAAGAATGGAGGGCAAGCCCTGCACTCTTCCCCCCCCCCAGCTCAGAAGCATTGGGATTAAATTTAACACGGGATGGCTCTGAGGTGCGGGGAAAGGAAGTGTGTGTGGATGCAAGGCACACACACACACCTTCCTTCCCCCGCCTCCTTAGTGCTATCCCGTGTTATATTTTATATGGGATGGCTCTGAGGTGCGAGGAAAGGAAGTGTGTGTGGATGCAAGGCACACACACACACCCCTTCCTTCCCCCGCCCCCTCAGTGCTATCTCGTGTTATAGTTTATATGGGATGGCTCTGAGGTGTGAGGAAAGGAAGTATGTGTGGATGCAAGGCACACACACACACACCTACCTTCTCCCGTCCCCTCAGTGCTATCCCGCATTATATTTAACACGGGATGGCTCTGAGGTGCGAGGAAAGTGTGGAGGCGAGTCCGCACCTCCTTCTCTACTCTGGGAATAAGGCGGGACAACCTTATTCCCACCTCCTTCTCTACTTGGGAATAAAGCGAGACAAAAAGTAGGGAACGTATAACGTTTCAATACAGTTTATTCATAACTAGCTGTACCCGGCACGCGTTGCTGTGCCCTATTTAGGAGATGCGAGAAAGTCTGAGTATGTAAGGGTTGGAATTGATGTTACTTATGTTCTTTGTGGGGTCATGGCTGTGTCGTTGTGGGTTGTTCTGGTGGGTGGGATGTTGAAGTCCTATGGATTTGTCGGTGTGTGGTGTTCCTGGCGTTCTGCAGAGCTTGTGGATATACAATTTCTTTTGTCTTTCCGTCTGCTGTGTTGATGTAGAGGTTCTGTGGTTTCCCAACTCTGGGGCACGCTACGTAGAGTTGTCCGTGGGAGAAGCATTCTGTGTCAAGGTCTGTGCCACAGATTTGTAGTGTTTGTCCTTGAGCCTTGTTTATGGTGATGGCAAAAGCTAGTGTAGTGCAGTGTCTTTCTGTTCTGGCGTTTGTTCTGCCCTTTTTTTGTGTGATGTATGTAGCGTTGCGAGTGTGTCATCCGATGCTGTTCTATTTAGGAGGCATGGCTTGTCTTTTGGGTCAGCTTATGCCTGTGTGGAAGGAAGGAATGGCATACAAATGGGTTGAGCAGTAGACGCAAGGTTGTGTTATGTGCGTATTGTGTTGTGTGTAGGTATTACTTTTGTGTTATTCTGGGGGTATGTGTTTGTCAGTGGTGCCTGTGTCCCTGGTGCCCTAGTTGTCTCCCTCCTAGATCTTGGCCGTGGCAGTTTAACCCTCAACTGAAATCACTCAGCATTCTAAGTGGCTTTGCCCACCATTACTATGGTAACTGATGTTGGCCAATGGGTTTCACTGGCTGCCGCAGAGGATGCTGGGAAATGTAGTTTTATTTTTACTCGTGGTTTTGGGGGCTTTTTAGGTTTTGGGGGGGAAAGTTTCTTTGCTACAAACGTACCTTGCTTGAGGCCTATTTCTGTTGGCAAGTTTTGTGTTTCTGCGTTGTAAGGTTTCTCTGTTTGAGGTAGTCTTCACATGACGACTCTTCCTTTATATAATAGATATATTCCATAACATCTCGTTTAAAGTGGAGAGTTGTAGGATATGTAACCAAAAAATAACACTTCGCTTCAAAAATCCCAAGAAAATTGCATATTAATTCCAGTAAATCCAAATTCTCAATTATAATCTGGGATAGAAGGGAAAGTGTGGGTTGACAGTCAGAATGGGCCTATGCCGTTTTCGCCAAATTAGCTTCATCTGAACCCCAAAGTAAATATCCATAAATCACAACATATCCACTGGTCCGGTAGATCTGTTAACATAATATACATACATATAAGTATAAAGAAAATTCAACGTTCTGCAGTGGAGCATACATCCCAGAGGATACAGGACTTAATACAAAAACATATGGTGGTAAGTAATACATACCTATAATGGTAATCAAATAATGTAAATATAGTAAATATTTTTTGGTTACATATCCGACAACTCTCCACTTTAAACAAGATGTTATGGAATATATTATGACTAAACTGTATTGAAATGTTATACGTTCCCTACTTTTTGTACCTTTTACTTCTGAGGAGCAACTCCCAACTTTCATTGCAATAAAGCGAGACAACCCTTGTCCCGCTTTATTCCCATGCAGAGAAGGAGGTGGGGACTCGCCTCCACACTTCCTTCTCTGCATGGGAATAAAGTGCAATGCCTCAAAGCGCCACCATCTCCACCGCCGTTGCTGCAACCCGAGGAAGGAGAGCAATGTTTTGGCCTTCAACTCCCAGAAATCTTAACAGTTGGTAAACTGGCTGGGATTTCTGGGAGTTGTAGGCCAAAACACCTGGGACCCACAGCCTCAGCTCTTAGCTCACGAGAGGAGAAAGGCGGGTGCTGCTGCCTTCCAGTCTCCTCTCGCGAGTTGAGAACTGAGCAGGGGGGAAAAACGACCTAATAACGTGACCTTTACAAAAAAAAATGGCGACCCCAGGTTCGCTTTTGAAACTTCACTTCCGGGTTGGACCCCGAGGGTCGATATAAAGTCAAAATAATTTCAAATACGAATTATTAACGGATTTCAAAGTATTTTAATGGGAGATATCCACCCCTACTGTCTATATATGTTGTGTGTCAAATGGCATTGAATGTTTGCCTGTATATGTGCATTGTGATCCGCCCTGAGTACCCTGCGGGGTGAGAAGGGTGGAATATAAATGACGTAAATAAATAAATAAATAAATAAATAAATTCTCTCAGAGGTGAAATTCGGTCAGAACCTTGGCATGGAGAGGATGTGAACTTTCCCCTTGCAGTTTCTATGATCGCAGATGTATTAATCTTGTGGTTGCAATTTTAATATATACCGTATTTTTCGCACCATAAGACGCAGTTTTTTTCCTCCCAAAGTGGGATGAAATATCAGCCGCGTCTTATGGTGCGAATATGCAGGCGGGGGAGGCGCTGGAGCAGAGGGAGGGCGGCGATATACTCACCCTGTCGCCGCCTCTCCTCTTCTCTGGTCCGTTGCGGCGGCGGAGGGACGCTGGTTCGCTCGCCCTCTGCCTCCTTTTCCTTCCCCCCACCTTTGCTTCCCTCGAGGAAAGGGCGGAGGGAAGGAAAAGGAGGCAGGGGCGGAGCGAACCGCGTCGCGTCAGAGCTGACGCGACGCGGTTCGCTCTCCCTCTGCCTCCTTTTCCTTCCCCGCCCTCAAGGAAAGGGCGGAGGGATGGAACAGGAGGCGGCGGCGGAGTGCAGCGCGTCGCGTCTGAGCTGAGGCCACGCGGTTCGCTCTCCCTCTGCCTCCGTTACCTCCCCCCCGCCCTCAAGGAAAGGGCGGAGGGAAGGAAAAGGAGGCGGAGCGAACCGCGTCGCGTCAGAGCTGACGCGACACGGTTCGCTCTCCCTCTGCCTCCTTTTCCTTCCCCCCACCTTTTCTTCCCTCAAGGAAAGGGTGGGGGGAAGGAAAAGGAGGCAGAGGGCGAGCAAACCAGTGAGCCCTCTGAGAAGACGCACCTGCTGATAAGACTTACCTAGATTTTAGAGGGGGAGCGAAAATATTTTTTTCCCTATTTTCCTCCTCTAAAATCTAGGTGCGTCTTATCAGCAGGTGTGTCTTATGGTGTGAAAAATACGGTATATACAACAAGGCAATTGTAGTAACACAATTAATGTCACATCTGTAGTTCACTCCTCAAAATGCAGAACTCAATATCAATAATAGAGACTAGTATCTTCTTTCCCCTTTCTTTTTGCAGAAAGTTCAACACCCCCATGAATGCCTCTCATGTGGGGGCTTTGGTTTTATTCCGTGCTCAGCGTGCCATGGGAGCAAGATGTCAGTGTTTCGGAACTGTTTTACGGACTCATTCAAAGCCCTCAAGTGCATCGCTTGCAATGAGAATGGGTTGCAACGCTGCAAGAGCTGCCTGAGCTAAGGGATGGCGCCTTGATACACACAACCACCTCATTTTATTATGTCAACACAGCAGTTTGTTATATTCTTTTATATCAAGGGGGAAAACCCACCATGTTTCTCTAATTCAATCAATAAAGTTCATTTATAATAAAAATGTATTTATTTTATTTATTTATTTGCTGTACTTGTCGCCCTCTCAGCCCGAAGGCGACTCGAGGCGGTGTACACGCGGCAACAATGCCACAATATAAAATACAACAAACAATTAATACACAACTATATAAAACAATACAATTAACAGTTAAAATTATAAAATTGTAAAAAAAAATCCAAAACAAATCTCAGCGTCTCATCAATAGAGTCGATTTCCGTTGCAACGTCATATTCCATAGGTCTCAGTTAAAATGATTATAATTCATCATCACCATCATCAGTTTCTCACTTGTTAATCGCCCTCCATGAAAATGCTCCAGGCGATTTACATAAAACAATTGCATTAAAAAAATTATACAATACCAAATAGACTGCATTAAACATTAAAGGCTCTGCTAAATAGCCAGGTCTTGAGTGCCTGAGCAAAGGGTCGCAAGTCACGCATGGCCCTCAAGCGGGGAGGCAAGAAGTTCCACAAGACAGGGGCAGAGATGGAGAAAGCCCTACGTCTTGTGCTCTCGAGACGTACTTCCCTGTGGCCTGGAACATACGGTAAGTGTAGTTGGAGGAGTCGAGGCGACCACTGGCGGCGAAGAGGGGAGAGGCGGTCTCTGAGATATGCTGGCCCCTGACCATAAAGCGCCTTAAAGATAAGAACCAACAACTTAAACAGGGCCCAGAATTCCATTGGAAGCCAGTGCAAATGTAACAGAATTGGAGTTATGTGGCATAAAAACATAAGAACATAAGAAGAGCCATGCTGAATCGGACCTCAGTCCATCTAGTCCAGCATTCTGTATCACACAGTGGCCCCCAGTTGTACACGGGGATCTCGAGCAGAAGGGAGGGCAAAACCCTGACCTGCTCCCGACCCCCCACAACCAGTACCCAGGGAAATCCTGCCTAGGAATGTCCTTTTCAGTAACTACCGATACACTTGGTATCCATGAATCTGTCTAATCCTGCCTTGAAGTTGTTCAGGCTGACAGCTGTCACAACCTCCTCTGGAAGTGAGTTCCATAACCCAATGACCCTCTGGGTGAAGAAATATTTCCTTTAATAGTTCTAATTTTTCCTACCTTGGAGCTTCAGGGAGTGCCCTCTAGTCCTAGTGTTTTGTGACAAAGAAAATAATTTTTCTTTATTCACCTTTTCTATCCCATGCATGATTTTATACACTTCGATCAAGTCACCTCTTAAACGCCGTCTTTCAAGGCTGAAAAGACCAAGGCGTTGCAACCTGGTTTCATAAGGGAGCCGCTCCATCCCTTGGATCATTCTTGTTGCCCTTTTCTGTACCTTTTCCAGTTCCGTTATATCCTTCTTAAGGTGCGGAGACCAGAATTGTACACAGTACTCCAAATGTGGCCTTACCATCGATTTGTAGAGAGGTAATACAACATTTGCTGACCTATTTTCGATTCCCTTTCTGATCATGCCTAGCATAGAATTTGCTTTTTTCACTGCTGCTGCGCACTGGGTTGACATCTTCATTGAGCTGTCCACCAAAACCCCAAGATCCCTTTCCTGGTTTGTCTCGGAAAGCTTTGACCCCATCAATTGGTAGGTGTAGTTGGGGTTCTTTGCCCTGATGTGCATGACTTTACACTTGTTTAGGTTAAAATGCATTTGCCACTTTGTTGCCCATTCACTCAATTTCGAGAGATCTTTCTGGAGCTCTTGACAGTCAGTTTCATTTTTAACTACCCTGAACAATTTAGTGTTGTCTGCAAACTTTGCTACCTCGGAATTCACTCCTACATCTCAAAGGTGTTTTTGCAAGTAGCCTGGCAGCCACATTCTGAATAATGCCGATCCTCCGAGTAGTCGACAGGGGAAGACCAACATACAAGGCGTTACAATAATCCAGTCTAGATGTAACTGTTACATGGATGATTGTAGCCAAGGCTTCCTCTGAGAGGTAAGGTGCCAGCTGTCTCGCCTGCCGGAGATGGAAAAAGGCCTGCTTACTAACATTAGCGATCTGGGCCTCCATAGTCAACTGTGAAACCAGGACGACACCCAAGCTCTTAACAGTGGAAGATGGATGAAGGGGGGCACCATCGAAGTTGGGCAGGGAGGGCGCCCCTCCAGGCGGGCGGCCAGGCCACAAAATCTCAGTCTTAGTAGGATTCACCTTCAACCTACTGGCACGCAGCCATCTCGATACAGCCTCAAGGCTCAAACAGCCAAGTTTTCAGTTTCCTCTGAAATGTTAGGAGGGAGGGGGCCAATCTAATGTCCCTAGGAAGGGCATTCTATATCTGAGGGGCCACTACTGAGAAGACCCTGACTCTCTTCCCCGTCAATCGGGTGAGCGAAGTAGGCGGGACCAAGAGCAGGGCCTCTCCGGATGATCTTAAACACCTGGATGGTTCATAGGGAGAGATGCGTTTGGACAGATAAGTTGGACCAGAACCGTTTACATATTTCATGGAGTCCTTTATTTAAAGAAATGACACCATTGCTCATCAGCATAAATTAAGCTAATGTAATGCCTGTACTGAAGCTGATCCAGCCAGCCCTCTGTAATAGATTCTGCCATTACTAACATAAAATGTTTAAAAGAAACCCCAAAACAAACATATATTGTCTCCCGCTCTCTCTCTATAACTGAGCCATTGTATATAATGGGACTTGAGCTTCCACGTATTTTGGTGCCCACGGGGGAGAAGGGGGAGTCCTGGAATCAAGCCTCAGTGGATACAAGGGCCCACGGTACAATTCTATAACACCGAATAATTTAGACATGCTGCCAAATATAGTGGATTATGGGCATCATTTCAAAGTTCCAGCTACAGGGTGGATTTGTGAAGGCAGCTCACTTTTCTATTTGTTCTCGCAGGCCTTGATGTCTGTCCTAAATTTTGAATGCATTTTAAATCACTGAAATTTGGTTCATGGCCTGGCATTCATATTTACCTAGAGTCTTTCTGTAGATGGCTCAGATAAGCCCAATGAGCTATAAAGCAGAGTATGAAAATGTTTCAACACTGTATCTAGTAGGCCTGGTTGATCCATAAATGAAATGGTTCAAAACTCGTTCCGGATGTAGGGGGCGCTAGCGGTTCAAATCTGAATGACTTCCAAAATTTTCCGGAAAAAAATTGAAATTTATTCAGAAAAATTCCGAAATTTATTCGGAAACTTCCCAAAATTTATTCGGAAAATTCCCAAAATTTATTCGGAAAATTCCCAAAATTTATTCGGAAAATTCTGAAATTTATTTGGAAAAATTCCAAAATTTCAGAATGGCTTGGTTAATGGCGTCTGCAATTGCGCATTGTGAGAAAAACTGCAAAAAAACCTCAGTCTGACGTGAGTGGAAAGAAATCCGCTTCCAAACTGGGTTTAACACAGCTCCTGCCCAGGTCCTTCTCATGGGAGAGAAGGACCTGGGGCAGGAGCCGTGTTTAACCCAGTTTGGAAACGGATTTCTCTCCTCCCACGTCAGACTGACGCCGGAAGGAAGGACCTGGGGCAGGCGCTGTGTTTAACTCAGTTTGGAAGCGGCTTTCTTCCTTTCAACATCAGCCTATTCCTTTCCGAAAATGGCGGTGGTGGCATCGAAATGGCAAAATCACTTCTGGGTTGCTTACATCGCTTCAAAACTGCTTCAATAGTGAATTTAATCCGAATTCATTCCAATTTTAGAAGCATTCCTAACCAGGCCTAGTATCTAGAAATCATTCAGTTTTATATTTTGATCTTCACATATTCAATACAGTTCACATATTTGATTCATTTGATATGAGTTTATTAAATGTCCTTTCCACCTTAATCTGTAGCACACCAGTTCTCGTTTGTGCCTGGAGGGCAGGGGGCAGCACCGGGGGTCCCACTAGCATTGGAGCCAGTTGATTCTGAAGAGGATTTGGAGGGGCTAGAAAAAGGGGATTTTGAGGTAGCTGGGCCTTCTTCTCCCACAGAAAGCCTGGCCTGGGATGACGGCTGGCCGGATCCTTACGAGAAGCAGGAAGGCCAGTTGGAATTCGAAAGCAGTGATAGTGAAGATTATGAGCGACCGCGGGGGTGAGGCTCACAAGAAAGGATGTGGGAAACAACCAAGGGAGAGGCCCGGGAAGCAGATGGGAAGTTCGACTCTCACGAAGATAGGGAACCAGGTGCTGGGAGGCAAGGTCGAACCTTTGATAGGAGACGGAGCATTGAGACTAGCAGGAGGGGTTGGTTCCACAGCCTAGACAGACCGAGGGGCTCGCAGCACAGATTGGAGGAGGAGAAGCCTACAGCGTCGGGGGCCCCGTCAAGGGGATTAAGGAGAGCAGCCGTGGGAACGGATCCTCAGTACTTCGGCCACGTCTATCCTATACGGACGTGTAGCGAAGCCAAGTCCACGTAGCTAAGTTTGGGGCTAGTGGCCTGCCTAGAAGAGTTTGCATGGTGCAACCTTGTTTTGTTCTTTGATCCGCTAGCTGAGTGGAGCCGTGCCAAGTCTTTGGATCTTTCTTGCCAAGTTTGCTTTTGGACTATACCTTTTATCTTTTGGATTACTTTTGATAACTTTTATGGACAATTACCTTTTCAACTGTTTTTATACTTCAATAAAGTAGTTAGCTGATTATCGTCTCTGTGTGTGTGATTAAGGGGCCGGCCTAGGTCTTGCATCGTGACATAATCTTTCACTTAAGTATAGATGTAATTCAAATTGTGCTTAATTCATCCATCAGCTCTAAATTATAACATCAATGCATGGTTTCACATAATTTACACCTATTTCCTGATGCCTGGTGTGGTTACCAGAAGGTAAACTTTTAAGAAATGATGAAAAGATATGACCTGTCTGTGCTAATCTCCAAGTCAGCAAGTGATCCAAGTCAGAAAGTACATGGAAAAAAATCGGTCAATGGAGGAGCATGATAAAGAGAGGAAGTGGCGCACCGGGAAGTGGCGCAGCTGGCTAAGTGTCAGCTGCATTAGATCTCTCTGACCAGTAGGTCATGAGTTCGAGGCCTGCCCAGGTCGAGGTGGGTACTCGACCTTAAGTTTAGCCTGCTGTCGACTTTTGCAGCCCGAAAGACAGTTCATTTGTCAAGTAGGAGATAAAGGTACCACATTAAGTGGGGAGGCAAATTTTGACTGATTTAGAAGGCCATAAAGAACTCCAGGAATCGCTGAGGAATGTGGAAGAACAAGGGAAGCTGGAAAACGCTGAGAGAGATGAGGAGTGCGTCAGCTCCCCCTGGTGTCCAGAAGTTTGCCAGAAGTTTGCCTCTGTTCGTCTATGTTTGTCAATATATGTCTCAATATGTCTAAATATGTTGTTGTCTATATATGTTGAACTGCAGGGATTGTCTGCAAGTATGTGTGCTGTAATCCGCTCTGAGTCCCCTTCGGGGTGAGAAGAGCGGAATATAAATAAAGTAAATAAATAAATAAAATAAATTGGTTACCACACTAAATCTACGTTCCACTAAATATGTTGAAGGACATTATTATTATTGTTATAAGACTCAACCAGTTGGAAGGGAACCCCAAAGGTATTATTATTATTATTATTATTATTATCCCTTGCTTGGCGAGAGGAGGAGGAGGGAACAGGAGGAGGGAAGAAGAGAGAGAGACACACACACACACAGAGATGGATGGCAGCCTGTCACCTGGCTCACGCCACCACCCCCACCGCCCCCCTACAGGGGTTCAGCGCCCCCCAAATTCTCCTGGGCCTTCCAGCGCCCCCTTAGATCGCCCCAACGCCCACCAGGGGGTGGTACCGCGCACTTTGGGAACCACTGCTCTAGATTTTTATTGAAGCACAATAATGAATGGATTTTCTTGATGAACATTCATCATCATTGTGGTTCAAGAGATAATGGGAGCAGCTCTGTGTATTCTTTCTAGCCCTGGTTTCCTGTAACTGCATGAAAGCTAACTTTATTCACTTAGGAGTTCGATACATAATATGACCACAAAAGCATTCAGCACGGAACTTTTATGGCCTAAATAATTTAGGCGGTGGGAGAATTTCGATTGCTCGGCTTACAGTAAATAATTCAGGGATAATACGAAGGAGCATTGTAATCCAGAGGCAATCTGCAGAGTGAAAATTAGGAGAAATAATTCTGGTTTATCCTAGATTCTTTCTCCCACTATCTTTTCCCTCACATGTGTTGTGTCTTGGAAATTATAATATTTCAAAGTCAAGAGTCACAAAATTGGGTATAAATTGCTTTTGGCTTTCCCCGTGTTACTGTGGGGGGAAATAGGCTTTCAACAAAGTTAAAAGATTTATGAAACCCAGTCAAGTTCTTGCTAAAGTAATGGCACTTTGCAATGATTTACATGTAAGACTTACACAGAGTTTTCATTTCAGTGTTCAGACTCCACACGTAGTCTTTTGAAGGAGACAGCATGTCTCTTGGCAAAGGAACTTACTTTAATAAATTAACAGTTACCAAGTGTACATTGAAAATGCCTGTATTGGTCTATTAGGTGGGCTGGAGAGATATAAGCATTGTATAAATTTTTACTTCTTGGGTTATCTGGAATCTACAGACAAATAGATGAACCAATATAGTATACACAAATATAATATTCACACAATTAATATATAATGTTCAATAACTTTCAAATAAACATCACAATTGAACCTCAAATAATGTTCATATCTTGCCCGAAGTGGGCTCCTACCCGTCGCAGATTACGAGTCCAAGAGTCACCAATTAGTGTCCGTGATCAGGTAAGTTCCCAATGTCAATAATTATAATGGTTGTAATCCAAATAAGCGTCTTTCCAAGTCAAGGTAAGTAACAGCGTCCAGGTAAGTAAATCCACAGTGTTGAGGTCCAAGTGGATACAAGCCGCAGAGTAGAATCAGTAAATCCACAATGGTAGTGCAACAGAAAAACACAAGGGTGTAAACACACCAACTCGTAACATTCACCAAATGGTGGTAATAAGGTTGGCCGACGAGGAAGTTGTTACAAAGGAATCTCCTCCCGTTTCGACCCCCCATAGGGTCTTTTTCAAGGCCACCAATTTCGAGTTGTGTCTCTGTTGGAGTTGGTAGAGAAGTATATCAGTGCGGCAGTCATAATCTAATACAAATAATAATAATAAGGAATATAGTAAGTACATAGCCTTGAATGGGTTCCAGATAGCAACCAGAGTATATAAGCATTACAAAGATACATTTAAAGTACAACACAAGTCCAGGAATAACATGAATGGGTTCCAGATAGCAACCAGAGTATACAGGCATTATAAAGACACATTTAAAGTACAGCACAAGTCCAGGAATAACTTGAATGGAAGAATAAATATAGGTATAGTTACCTCACAGCCAAAGTAACAGGCTACTATTCATGTGGTGAATAGGGCAAATGCGAATAACTAAACACAAAGGAAGGTAATTATACCTGATGCATGGAGGACTCACAGGTGAATAATTACACGAGTAAGGTGTTAATACTCAACCTTTCGTTGAGGCCGAACGGAATTTCTGTTTTTAAAAGGACAGTCCATTTAGTTTCCGCTCTAATAGGAGCTTTATTCTTGTCACAGTGTGGGGTTGCCCTAATGCATTCCAAGCCGAAGAACGTAATCTCATCTGGACCATGAGAGAATAGTTTGAAGTGCACGTAAAGGGGCGAGTCATCTGCTAATTGTCATACGCAAGACCTATGTTCCGATACCCTCGTGCACAGACATCGTTGGGTCTCGCCCTGGAATCTAACAATATTTTGCTTGAAGAGACAAAATCTCAGAGTGGAGGCATTGAGGTTGGAGTAAAGCCAATAAGAAAAGTAACTACTGATTTTTTATTATGTAAGTTCCCTGGGCAAATGTGCCCTTATTTTGTTTGCTCTTGGATCAAGAGCATGATATTGAGGTGACCCCACCCTTCTCCAGGGTTCTGTGAAAGATAGTCAAAAACCAAAGGACCTTCTGCATATCAAATCCAATGATCTTTTCCCCCAACCTTCATGAACTGTGTTTTTGGACTCTTGCACCTATGAATTCACCCACCAACGCCCCTCTTCTTCCGTCCCTATTCGGGAGGGACGTTTGCATAAATCTCAAAGCTTGGACTTTCCTACCAATATTTTCCTGGACTCTCTCTATGAAATAACTGGATAAAATGGACAAATAAATGATAAACAAAACTAGGAATGATACCCTTTCCCCCTAAATTTCATTGTACCCTTCCTGCATGTCCCTCCTCGGGTATGAATGAATTTTTAGAAAATAGCAAAGCCGCAAACTGCTGACCAGAATGACTCAACATGGAAAAATCTAGGAAAAAACGAGCAGGCTGATAATGAATACAACCAAACAGCAGCGTGATCTGACCCAATGGTATCAGAATGAATGTACTAGGCGCAATGAATACACTCCCCAATAGTATTCAAAATATAATATATGATATGATGGAGCACAAGAAATAACAATATCAAACATGTAAATACAAAACAATGTTCCATCCGTGGAGGCGGTGAGGCAACTCCCAAAGTACTTGCCCAATGTAGAAAAGAAGTAGAACAGCTCGCGTCCGCTCCGGAGAGGTGGTCCAGCAACGTGGAGGAGCCGAACGTGTGGGCGGCATTAGCCGGCACAAAGTTCCGGGCGCCGGGTGATGATGTATCGGGGCGCTGAGAGAGAGCGTAGTAGAAAAGCAATGATGCACAATATATAAGACGATTGCGAGCGGGCGGGGTGTGCGGGGGATCACAGGAGGAGAGACATCAATCAAAAGGGACATTCCAAAGTGAATCCTCCAGAATCCCGGCAGCCTCTCGCGAGAGCAAACAAGCCTCGCGTCACCGTCTGTGGGACAGGCGGCGCTCCGTGCTGGGTAGAATCCGAAGTGGGAATCTGGGGATGTCAAGACATGGAAGGGGATGGTGGGTACTCCAATAGGGAAGGTTGGATTCACAAGCTAAACACATAGAAGTCTGATGAAGAGCGAAATTGCTCAGTGGGGGAAAATTCCCCCGGACAAGCAAGGGAGGAGAGGCGGTGTGGCTTCTCCTGCACTTGAATGCTTGGAGATAAGTAGAGCCGACGGCAAGCTATTGCTGTATTTTAAGTGGCCATCTCAAAACCGTTTCGGGTTCCTTGTGGGTTCCTTTTTCAAGGCTCATTGGTTAAGACCAAGCAGCAGTCACATTTCAGGTGTTGGCATACACATAACCCTGCTCTGTGTGGAGTAGGGTGACCCAAAGGTGAACCCACAAGGAAGTCGCCTATCAGAGGGTTATAGATCACCTGGCAGACTTTTATTATTAATCATAAAAGGCCATGTTCGAAGAGTCGAAACTAGGGATGTTGGCCACAATACATCCCATTTACCTTTCACATTTTTCTAATGAGACACCCTACTGATGTCATGCCACCAGGAAATGACGGATTACAAATCCTGTGTTGGAGCAACCAGGAAAACCATTTATTACAAAATCAGTACAATAGGTGGCAAGATTGAAGGACCCAGGGGTTCTCTCTCACCAATGAAGTCTTAATTAGTATATCATAATCTCATCTCTAAAGTTCCGATCTCATTGTTCTTCACCTCCTCCCGCCTCCCGCCTCTCATTGGCCCAAATGACAGAGCGAGGAAATTCCCCCATTGGCCAGAATGTAGGCGGCACTGTTTTTCCTGATTGGCTGGAAGAAGCAGGCAAGTGTCCCGCCCCGCAGCTGGTGCGAAAGTTCTATCCAATCAGGACGATGTGCGGGGAAAGGGGCGGGCGGGAGATTTGAAACTGACTATTTTGAAAATGTATAAAAATGCTGGAAAAATTGAAATAAAACATGTCAAGCTTTGTGGACATCAGGAATTTGCGGCTTGTCATTCTTTCTCAGCTGAGATAGAACTTTCTTGTTGGCACACTTCCGGATCTTGGTGAGATACTCTCTTGGGAGTCTAGGGGTTTTCTAGGCGCTTTGGGTCGCTCGCCAAGGTATTTATTTATTTATTTATGTATTTGTTCAATCTTATATTCCGCCCCTCCCGGCCGGCTTGGGGCGGTTTACATACATGTTAAAATACACTGTGAGACAGTGGTACATCATAAAAACAACAAGAATAAAAGTTGCAAATGGTGCAACAACAGTAATAGTAGACAGTTACAATCTCCAGGGGCATCAATCAAAGGCAATTCTGAACAGTACAGTTTTGCAAGCCCTCCAAAATGGGATAAGCTCCGCCATAGCCCAGACATCATCTGGCAATACATTCCAGAGCATTGGGGCAGCGACTGAAAAGGCTCGTTGCCTTGTGCTGGAGAGATGGCAGGAGCGGACAGATGGTACCGCCAAAAGGTTTCGCTCTTCCGAGCGCAGTGATCTCAGGGGAACGTATGGGGTGAGGCGGTCTCTCAGATACACCGGCCCCAGACCATGTAAGGCCTTGAAGGTCAGAACCAACACCTTGAAGACAATTCGGTACTCAATTGGAAGCCAGTGCAATTGCCGTAGGATGGGCGTGATGTGCTCTCTTGCCGGCGCTCCCGCCAGCAAGCGAGCTGCAGCATTTTGCACCAGCTTGAGTTTCCGAATTGTTGACAAGAGAAGGCCTATGTAGAGGCCGTTACAGTAGTCTAACCTCGAGATGACCGTCGCTTGGCTTACCATGGCAAGGTCATCCCTGGACAGGTAGGGGGCCAGTCGCCTAGCCTGTCGCAGATGGAAAAATGACGTTTTGCTGACCGCGGAGACCTGGGCCTCCATGGCCAGCAATGGGTCCAACTGAACCCCCAGGCTTTTGATCAAAGATGAGGGTCCATCAAGGACCCTTGCTTTAGAGCAGGGCTGTCCAACTGGCGGCCCTGGGGCCGGATCCGGCCCCCCAGCCTGTTGGGCACGGCCCCAGCTATGCCCCCAGCCGCCATTTTTAAATTTTAAAAAAAATTCTATTTTTTTTAAATGGTGGCCGGGGGGGAGGGGGAGGCGGGGCAGGGAGGAGAAAGAGAGCTAGCTCCTCCTCCCTGCACCGCCCCCTCCGTCCCTCTCTCCGCGCCGAAAAGGAGGAGTAGGCGGTGCCAATGGCAGCGCGTCACAGGCTTGGCGTGACGCGCTGCCCTTGGCGCCGCCTTCTGCCCTTTTTCGGCGGCTCCCCCGCCCTAGGAAGGGGGGGCGCCAAAGGAGCAGTAGGCGGCACCAAGGGCAGCGCGTCATGCCAGGGCTGTGACGCGCTGCGCGTGGCGCCGCTTCTGCTCTCTCCTCCTCCTCCTCTTTCCGGGCGCCGGGCCTTTCCCGGGCGCTGTGGCGCTCGGGCCGGTCACGGTGCCCGGGAAAGAGTAGGAGGAGGAGGAGGGAGAATGACAGCTTTAGGAGAGGGCGGGGCCTGGGCTGGGGGCGGGGCCTGGGGCCTGGGGCGGGGTCTGGGGGCGGGGCCGAGCGGCCCCCGAGGTCATCAGTGACCTCTATTCCGGCCCTGGACCCGGTAGAAGTTGGACAGCCCTGCTTTAGAGGAACTTAGGGCCTCAGCCCTTCACAGCGTGGCCACCCTAAATACATATCCTCTATCAAGCAGATAACATATCTGTATAAATTTTGTTTTAAAAATTATGTCTTATTGGGGGGGGGGGGAATGCACAAAAGGCTTTCTAAGAGTCTCATCACACCAAAGCATGGATCTACTTTAAATCTGGTTCTTCCTCCTGCAGAATTCTGTGGATTGCAGTTTAGTGAGGCCCAGGACTCACTAAATCCCATTCCCTAAAAAAATCCCATTCATTTCCCATTGCCCTGGGCTGTTTCCCATTTTGAATCCTAGTCTATATTAGATATTTAGGAATATATATGTTTGTTATACCTCAGTGCGGTTCCTGCTTCTCAACGTCTGTAAACAATGCTACCTAGGTCACGCCCACTGGTCCTGAGGAAGCCCCTTCGGGGGCAAAACGAAGGCGTGCATCAATTTCGTCGACCATGGAATGTCTCCCCATTAACAAATAATTATTATACAGACTGGCATCCTTGACCGGGACTTGATTATCATTTGAAATAACTTTATTATCATTTGGGAGACATCCGGGACTGTGTCCCTTTTGGATGACGCAGGAACTCCTTTCCGCCTTTTTACGACGTCCACTCACTTGCATGTGAGTTTACCGCCCGTATTTGCTGTGTATGAATACATAGATGAAGACAGCATGTATGCATTATTCTGATTACAGTATATTGTTTAAATTACTCTGAATATAATTGATATAATTGATAAATGTTGATTTTTTGGAACCTGAGAACTTATACTGCTTGATACTTATATTGCTGTTACATTGCTCTTTGTGATTCGTTTCTTGTGTATGCTATTGGTGGGTCAGCCTACCTCTACTGTTTATCTCCTTTAATAATAGTAATAATAAAATTAATAATAATAATAGAAGTTTACCTACATCTGGCATGTACTGTGAACCCAAACAAGGATGGATCTGAACCAAACTAGGCATACAGAAGGGGTTTGGGGTGATTGACCTTTACACATGAGAGTTGTAGTTCACCCACATCCAAAGTTGCAGCTGATGAGAGAAAGAGTCGGCGCCAGGCAAGAGACCACCATTGGAGGTGCCCACTCGCTGGCATAACACTAGGCACGGCAGAGCTGGAGGCATCAAGGATGGTGTGGGGATGCAGGCGGGTGGCGAGTGGGCACGCAGGTGGGGGTTACGTGAAAGGCACCTTTAATTAAACTCCTTTCACGCGACCCCACCTGCACGCCCACTCGCCAAATAAGCGGGAAGGCGCCCCACAGCTGTGGCAAAAAAAAGAAGGGGCCGGTGCTGGACTAGCGAGGCACACCTTAAAACGCACCTCCCGCTTCATAACAGGACAGCAGGGCTCCCTTTCAGCCAGTGCCCAGGAAAGGGAAGACGAGGCCTGGCAAGCGGCGTCTGCATGGAGCAGTCACCCGCCAGCCTCAACAAAGGGTCCCAACGGGGAGCCTTTGTTTTCTTTTTCTTTCTCTCTTCTTCCCCCTCCTTCTTTCTCCCTTTTCTCTTTCTCCCTTTTTTCTCTTCTTTTAATATCCCCCCCAAATGCACCCCCCCCCGGATCGCTGCAGCGCCGACCAGGAGGCGGTAGCGCCCACTTTGGGAATGACTGCTATAGTGTGATGAGGTCTTTAATGTCTCTCAGTGGTACTTATCTCCACACACCCAAATACTTATCATTAGGTTAAGGGATGAGAAAGATGTCCAGACAGGATATTTTAGAAATTTATTTATTTATTTATTTATTTATTTATTTATTTATGGCATTTCTATGCCACCTTTCTCAGCCTGGAGGCAACTCAATGCGGCTTACAAAGTCCCTCACCAAAGGCTCCTAAATAAGCTCTTCAGCCATGGAATCAGGGGACAGGTCTTGTCCTGGATTGGAACCTGGCTAAACTGTAGGAAACAAAGGGTGGTAATAAACGGACCTTTCTCTGGGTGGAAAGAGGTGAGAAGTGGCGTACCCCAAGGTTCAGTTTTGGGTCCGTTACTTTTTAATTTATTCATTAATGATCTGGATGTAGGAGTGAATTCTGAGGTAACAAAGTTTGCAGACGGCACTAAATTGTGCAGGGTAGTTAAAAATGAAACTGATTGGAAAGAGCTCCAGAAAGATCTCTCGAAATTGAGTGAATGGGCAACAAAGTGGCAAATGCATTTTAACCTAAACAAGTGTAAAGTCATGCACATCGGGCAAAGAACCCCAACTACACCTACCAATTGATGGGGTCAAAGCTTTCGAGACAAACCAGGAAAGGGATCTTGGGGTTTTGGTGGACAGCTCAATGAAGATGTCAACCCAGTGCACAGCAGCAGTGAAAAAAGCAAATTCTATGCTTGGCATGATCAGAAAGGGAATCGAAAATAGGTCAGCAAATGTTGTATTGCCTCTCTACAAATCTATGGTAAGGCCACATTTGGAGTACTGTGTACAATTCTGGTCACCGCACCTCAAGAAGGATATAACGGAACTGGAAAAGGTACAGAAAAGGGCAACAAGAATGATCCAAGGGATGGAGCAGCTCCCTTATGAAACCAGGTTGCAACGCCTTGGTCTTTTCAGCCTTGAAAGACGGCGTTTAAGAGGTGACTTGATCGAAGTGTATAAAATCATGCATGGGATAGAAAAGGTGAATAAAGAAAAATTATTTTCTTTGTCACAAAACACTAGGACTAGAGGGCACTCCCTGAAGCTCCAAGGTAGGAAAGTTAGGACTAATAAAGGGAAATATTTCTTCACCCAGAGGGTCACTGGGTTATGGAACTCACTTCCAGAAGAGGTTGTGACAGCTGTCAGCCTGAACAACTTCAAGGCAGGATTAGACAGATTCATGGATACCAAGTGTATCAGTAGTTACTGAAAAGGACATCCAAGTGCCACCTCGGAGTTGGTTGAGATAGGCAGGATTTCCCTGGGTACTGGTTGTGGGGGGTCGGGAGCAGGTGAGGGTTTTGCCCTCCCTTCTGCTCGAGAACCCCGTGTACAACTGGTGGGCCACTGTGTGATACAGAATGCTGGACTAGATGGGCTGAGGTCCAATTCAGCATGGCTCTTCTTATGTTCTTACAACTGGCACAATTCAATGCCACAATAGTCATAAAACACAATTTTAAACTTTTAGCACACATTATAAAAACTTGTGCGCCAGCTGCGCCCATGCCTTGGTCAGTCTGACTTGGCCACGGTGGTCCATGCTCTGGTTACATCCCGTATAGATTACTGCAACGCTCTCTACGTGGGGTTGCCTTTGAAGACTGTTCGGAAGCTGCAACTAGTCCAACGGACAGCAGCCAGGTTGATAGCAGGAGCGCCATTCAGAGAGCGTACAACTCCTCTGTTGTGCCAGCTCCACTGGCTGCCAGTTTGCTACCGGGCACAATTCAAAGTGCTGGCTTTAGCCTTTAAAGCCCTAAACGGTTCGGGTCCAACTTACCTGTCCGAACGCATCTCTCCCTATGAACCATTGAGATGTTTAAGGTCATCTGGAGAGGCCCTGCTCTCGGTCCCGCCTTCTTCGCAGGCGCGACTGGCGGAGACAAGAGACAGGGCCTTTTCAGTGGTGGCTCCTCGGCTTTGGAACGCTCTCCCTAGAGACATCAGATCGGCCCCCTCCCTCCTGACATTTCACAAGAAAGTCAAGACCTGGCTGTTTGAGCAGGCATTTGCTGATGAAATGTAATGGTTTAATTAGATATATGGAATGACAACGATGTGACGGAAACCGATTTCAACATGTCGCTGAGACTGCAATTGCATGTTTTTAATTGTTAATTTGTTGTTATATGATTATTGTTTTGGTTTTTTTGCTTGGGTTGTATTGAGGGCAGAGACTGCCTTGTGTAAACCACCCCGAGTCGCCTTCGGGCTGAGAGGGACGGTATAGAAACGTGACAAATAAATAAAAATAAATAATAAATAAAAACCAAGTAAAATCATATAAAGCTATGAAAAATACCTGTATGAACCGGAAACTCAGGCAGCCTACCTAGCCTAGCATTTTGTTCGCGCAGGGGCCAACCAATTGTTTAAAGGAAGCCCAAATACAGAAAATGAGTGTCAGGTCAACTTATCTGTTTGTTTTCTCCAGAATGCTGGTTGGGTTTATTGGTCAAGAAAAGGCTGGCTGTCCCATATACAAAGTATACAATGGGAAAAGTAGCGAAAACGCTAAGCAGAATAGGTGAATACACAATATCAAGTGTTTAAGACAATAATGAGGTCTGTTCTCATAGGTCTACAAATGCATGTATTTCATCACAAATATATCAATTATACAATCATATAAACAGAAATGTCATCATGACAAGCTATCTGTCAGCGAATTATTAGTTTAGTTGGGGCACCTGTGCCTGAGACTATTTAATTGCTAACTACCTGAACCGCAGCGCTTTTGGCCCAGTATCCACGGATACTGCTTCCACCTGCGGTGCTCCCATTGTTCCCAGCTCTGGTATGTACTTGCCTGTCTCTTCTGTATAATGCTGTGTAAATATTTTCCCCATGACCCTGGCTGTTCCCCTTTGTGTAGCGCTTTATATAACCATTATGTTTGTGTGAGATTTGTATTATAATCTATGCATTACTGTAACTCTAGTGTCCAAATCCCAACGTGACGCTCGCGAGATTTCGGCATCTAGGCCACGCCCCCGGCCCTGAAGAAGCCCCTACGGGGGTGAAACGAAGCTGCGCGGGACCCTTTTCGTTGGCCCCACGACGACCTCCCCTGCAGACCTACAAAATTTGTGAGACCACACTTGTGGAGGACATTTCTTTAGACATTTATCACGCAGGGAAGGCGTCCGGGACTGTGCCTGAGCCTTTTCCCATACATTCTCTCCGGAGCTTGGGCATCCTGGTTCACCCTTATGTGAGCCCAGCCACCGCTATTGTTTTGAACTGTATTATGATGACATTTCTGTTTATATGATTGTATAATTGATATATTTGTGATGAAATACATGCATGTGCTGTGGGTTTATTGGTCGCCAGTAGCTACTGTTAGCCTAATCTTCCCCGAAGTTGTCTCCACAGTTCCCTATGTACAATATGAAGTGCATCCATTTCTTATTCCTGAAAATCCTCATTCAAATTCAGGAGAGAGAACCGCTTCTTCTTGTCCACTTCTTCTTGTCCACACCCTCCAAAATTTTATACAAAATATAAAGTGGATTTTTTACCTTTGCCATTCTACCCCTAACTAAAACTCCAAAAAAACAGCTGGGGGGGGGGGGGGATTTTGCATCCTTTCACCCCATCTAACGGATAGAACCCCATGCCAGACATCACACAACGTTGTGTGACTTCCGGCAGAGGCACTTCCCCCAACTGGGGTGAAAGCATCACTGGATAATTTCCTCCAACACAGGAAGATTCCTGTGTTGTGCTGGCTCCAATAGAGCCAGCACGGGGCCTCACTAGGAACGTGATGCTTCCCCAATGTGATGGGGAAAGTGTTGTTGAGAGGAAGCTGCACGCAGTGTGATGGATTCACCCCGGAGCCCCTATCCTTTCTCGGCATAGCCAAGCAAAGCAGGTCACTTTGCCTGGCCTTTGAGATGAGGCCCTAAAACAACGGTTCTCAACCTTTTAAATGCTGCGACCCCTTAATACAATTCCTCACGTTGTGGTGACCCACAACCCTAAAATTATTTTTGTTGCTACTTTGTAATTGTAATTTTGCTGGCTGGCTCTTAGGCTGCTAGAGGTTGCCCGGCAGTCATTCCAGGGACGCAAAGGGGGCGGGGCCAAATGAAGCAGTCCCGCAGCCCCTCAAAAAATTGCCGGGTCACCCCTCTGGGGGTTGCGACCCCCAAATTGAGAACCGCTGCCCTAAGAGATACCATTTTACTAGGCATTGCATATAGTGGGACTTGAATATCCATGGTTTCTGCAGTCTCAGAACCAAATCTCAGTGGATATCAAGTTCCCACTGTACATTTTCCATCATACATAATCTCTCCTTTTTCAAAACCCAAAACAGTCCCTTCATCATTTTTTCTCTCGATGGGAGAGCTGCACTATACTTTTGCTCACTTCAGTTCAGTGTACATTCTTCCTCTGAAATCATTGCAGATACTGAGGTACTAAACCAAATAATGATTTACAATGGCTTTCAAACATTTGGAACCTGACGTTGAAAGGAAAATGCAGCCCAGCACTATTCAGTACACCTGTTACTAATTTATTTTTTTTGCGTTTCCGTGTTTATAGACTAAAATATGAAAAGGAATGATTGAGCGCATTGCAGGTGGGTGTTTATCCATTGCTGTCAGTGCTATAAGCTCTCATACTTTGATTTCTAAGCCTTAAAGCAGGGGTCGGGAACCTTTTTGACTCAGAGAGCCATAAAAGCAAAATATTTGGAAATTTATTTCAGTGAGAGCCATATAATATATATAATATATTTTAAGACTGAATTCAACTAAATGTGAATATATATGTACATACTATGAGAAAAGGATTCCCCCGGCATAATGGCGGGACACTTCAGACAGACCTGGCTCTGCAAAAGGTACGCTCAGGACTCTGGGAAGGAAGAGAAGGCGGAAGGAAGGGGGAAAGAAAGAAAGAAAGACAAAGGAAATAAAGGAGAGAGGGGGGGAGAGGAAGAAAAAAAGAGAACAAACTATGGAAAAGGAAGAAAAGAAAAGCTGGAGAGAGACAAAGAGGGGAAAAGTAAGAAGGAAATGGGAAGGGAGGAAAGGAAAGGGTGGGGAAAAGAAAGGAAACAGAGTGAGGAAAAAGTAAAATAATGAAGGGAAAAGAAGAAAAGAAAGAAGTGGGAGAGAGGGAAGTGAAAAGAAAGGAAGGAAAAGGAAAGGGTGAAGAGGAAGGAAGGAAGAAGGAGAATGGAGGAAAGAAGGAAGGGGAGAGAGGGAGGGAAAAGGAAGGAGAGAAGGAAAGGGTGAAGGAAAAAGGAAGAAAGAAGGAGAATGGAGGAAAGAAGGAAGGGGAGAGGGAGGGAAAAGGAAGGAGAGAAGGAGAAGGAAAGGGTGAAGAGGAAGGAAGGAAGAGGGAGAATGGAGGAAAGAAGGGGAGAGAGGGAGGGAAAGGAAGGAGAGAAGGAAAGGGTGAAGGGGAGAAAGGAAGGAAGGAAGAGGAAGAATGGAGGAAAGAAGGAAGGGTAGAGAGGGAGGGAAAAGGAAGGAGAGAAGGAGAAGGAAAGGGTGAAGGGGGAGAAAGAAAGGAAGGAAGAAAGAGGGCCCCCTGAGAGCATCGGGGGATGAGGAAGAGGTGGCGATAGTGGCTCGTAAGGAGAGGGGCTGCGGCGTGAATCCATCACACCGCATGCAGCTTCCTCTCAACAACACTTTCCCCATCACATGGGGGAAGCATCACGTTCCAGGCTACTCTGGAGAGCCAGATGAAATCATGAAAAGAGCCACATCTGGCTCCTGAGCCATAGGTTCCCTACCCCTGCCTTAAAGAGTTGATCCAGGAATAATCTCTGGTGTTTATTCAAAGGAGTGCTGCCTTATTGTGGCCTAGAAGGGACATTGCATTCCCATGAGTCTTAACTATCATTTTTTCACTGCACAATAGTCACATCCCCCTTTTTTGTGGGAAAGGGGTGTGTGTGACTATTATGTGGTGATTTTTTTTGCAGCTATGGGGCTTCTCTTGGTAGCCAGTTGAGGGAAACCTTCTAGCTGCAAAACCACCCGTGTGCCTGCTGGCGAGAGCTATGAGGCCTTTCTCAGCTGCCATCAGGCCTTGCAGTTCTCTCTGGCAGGAGTGTGGGTGGTTGAAGGCTCACTTGCCCATGCACCTCTCCCCTCTGAGCTTTGGAGGGTTGCTTTGGGCAAGGCAACCCTTCTGAGCTCAGAAAAAAGAGGTATAGATTTGGCTTCAATCCCCAATGTGCCTCTCTTTTCTGAGCTCCAGAGGGTTTCTGGGGATGTGACTGTTATGAGAGGAATTGTTAAATATGCCAAACCAAGACCTTCAAAAGAGTGTCTGACTATTATGTGGTGGCAACTATTATGTGATGAAATACAGTAGGTTTCAATGAAGTATTTATTTATTTAGTATTTCGGCTTCTTAGTCACCACTCCCGTCAGGCTCAGGGCGACTTACAAACGTTAAAAACATCATTAAAAACACGATAAAATACAGGAACTAGCATCCATAATTAAAACTATATAATAGCGTACACACGCCAAGGTTACTTCAATGGCCTACGACTATGTTGTAGAAGGCCCAGAGTTATTGCTGACCAAATGCCCTTACAAACAGAAAAGTCTTACAAGCCTTCCGGAAGGCTAGTAGGTTGGGCAACGTGCAGATTGTGGGAGGGAGAGCGTTCCACAATACTGGAGCGATAGCACTAAAGGCTCTCCTCCGCGTTGTAGTCAGGTGGAGCGTTTTGCAACTCGGCACCGCAAGGAGGCTCAGGGACTCAGAGCACAGTGGTCTTGGAGGACTATATGCGGGGAGGCGGTCCCTTAGGTACACTGGCCCCAGACCATTCAAGGCCTTGAAGGTCAGAACCAGCACTTTGAAGGTGATCCGGTGCTCTATTGGAAGCCAGTGCAGTTCACGCAGAACAGGCGTAATGTGGCAGCAAGATGGTAGGCCTGCCACCAGCCGAGCTGCAGTGCTCTGCACCAGCTTAAGCTTCCGGATCACCGACAGAGGAAGGCCAATGTAGAGGGCATTACAGGAGTCCAATCTTGATATGACCGTGGCTTGGACCACTGTGGCTAGTAGGCATGAGAAAAAAGTTATGAAAATGATTCGTTTCGTAAGAAATTCGTAAGAAATGCTACTTTCGAGTATTTCCGATCCTGGAATGGCAACCAGGAAGTGGACTTTCTTTTTCGAACTTCGGGGGCCAGGATTTTCTTAAGTGTCGTTATTAGGTTGTAAGGGGGGGGGCACCCTCCTTCTCTCTCACCACCCTCCCGCCTCCCTTGCCAATAAGTATGATGGCAAGGGAAGCCCTAAACTCGCTCCTTCTTTCAGCTGGAAGCCTGGGAAAAATGTAAACAGAGAGGATTACTCAGAAGTAAATCTGCAAAGGAGGGCACTTTGGATGAAGGGCCCTCCTTTGTGGATTTACTTCTGAGTAAACCTCTGTTTACATTTTTCCAGGCTTCCCTGCCTCTCCTGCCTGCCAGGATCTAAAGCATCAAAGAGTATTGGGGTGAGAAACCAACCTAATGTATAATAGAATGAATGCTACTGTAAGTGCCTAATATTATAAGTAATCCAACTGGTCATACCTACATTCCATGCACATGCAATAATACAGCAGTAATAACAATAACAAGAGGTAAAATTCAAAGCGAAGTATTCTGACTGGTCTCTCCTCATGCGGTGCAAACGGGCTCTTCTCTTTATTAGCCCGGAAATTAGCCCGAAAAGCCAGTGTTTGCTGCTTGGGAGCACACACATACATATTCTTGGGGGATTTGCTGCAGAATCCCAGGCTCATAGAGAAGATTCTGCAGCAAATCCCCCAAGAATATGTATGTGTGTGCACCCAAGCAGAAAACGCTGGCTTTTCCCGGGCTCACAGAGAAGAGCCCTTTTGCACCACATGAGGAGGGACCAGTCAGAATACTTCGGTTTGAATTTTACCTCTTCTTATACCCATTGTTATTACTGCTGTATTATTGCATGTGCATGGAATGTAGGTATATGACCAGCCTGGGCAAACTTGGGCCCTCGCTCCTCGGGATCGGGGTGAGAGAGGCAGCGAGGAGCCGGGGCTCCTCCTCCTTTTCTTTTGCTGCTTCCAAGAATAGAATACCCCCTCCTCCCTCCCTCCTTCCCTCCCTCCTTCCTATTTGGAGAGTCCCATCTAGAATTCAGTGTGATTTATTCAAGTTTTGGCCTACAACTCCCAGAAATCCCAGCCAATTTACCAGCTGTTAGGATTTCTGGGAGTTGTAGGCCAAAACCATCTGGAATGTGCATGCGCTGGCATACGAACTACTAACGAATTTCGTTAGTAATTAAGTTACATTTTAGAAATTTTTGGAAATTTTTTTGTAAGTCTTCCTATTACTAATCAAAAATAAATCCCCCCCCCCCATTAGATTTTCGATTTCCTATTTTTGGGTTCTAAACCATGCCTAGTGGCTAGGTGGTGGCGGGACAGGTAGGGAGCCAGCTTCCTTGCCTGCCGGAGGTGGTAAAAAGCTACTCCTGTAGCTGTAATAGCACCTCATCCCATGGATTTAGTTTGGTCTTCCTCCACGAACCAGCTCGAACCCTTCGGTCCTCGGGGGGAGGCCCATCTTTCACCCCTGCCAGTCTCACAGACTCGTCTGTTGGGCACAAGAGAGAGAGGCTTCTCCTCTGTGGCCCCCTGACTTTGGAGCTCACTGCCTGGAGAGATTAGGAAAGCCCCCACTCTGGCAACCTTTAAAAAAACTTCTTAAAACCTGGCTTTTCCGCTGTGCCTTCAGAGAGTAGTCATTTAACTTTTTGCCATCGCTCTCCTCAATGCCCCCATTTTTGGAGTCCACCCCCCTCCCAATGTTTATATATGTACTCTCCTTTGCAAAGAATGCTACTCTGCTTATCTCACCCTGAGTTCTTAACATTTTATATTTGTGCATGCGGCCCGCCTGTCATTTGTGATTTTAGATATCTATTTGCATATTGTTCTTTTATTTGTATGCATGTATTTTTATTGTGTATAGTTGATATTTTGATTTTATTTTATTGTAATCTGTTGTTTGGGCTTGGCCTCATAAGCTGCCCCAAGTCCCCATCGGGGAGATGGTGGCAGGGTATTAAAAAAGATGATGATTATGATGATGGTCCCACAGGGATCCCATGGAGGCTGGCCATTCCAGAAGAGGGACTTTCCTCCACTTTCACCTCACTCATGGTGTGCTGTCGCACGCTGGGCCCGTAGAATGGCTGTTTCTATATGACTATATATACTTATACATTTCATTTGTACAATGTGTACTATAGATGGGCGCCTTTGAACGAAAGACCATATTATGATTTATTGTGAGCGGCCTTGAAAAAGACCCTCGTAGGGTCGAAACGAGAGAAGGGACCCGAGAGAATAACCACCTCGTCGGCCTTCTTCCTCACTCCAATTCACGGAGGACTTCAAGCGGATTATTTACTTTCATTATGGCGTTTCCAGCATACTAATGCAAGATAACACTTCATTTTCATTTCTACTTGATATTTTTCACGTCCATGACTTCTGGGAAACGCTAATGAATTGACAGAATCCACAAATCTACCACGAGGAGATTGGTATACATATATCCCGGATTATTCTTGATATTTACATTTAGCAACAATCCGTTGCGGTGGAACTTTACAAATTACTGTGTGGAACACTTCCTTACCTAAAGTAATGGATTACAGTATATATATATATGATTTGCCCACAGTAAAACAGGTAAAACAGGATATACCGTATTTTTCGCACCATAAGACGCACTTTTTTCCTCCCAAAGTGGGAGGAAAAATCAGCCGCGCCTTATGGTGCGAATATGCAGGCGGGGGAGGCGCTGGAGCAGAGGGAGGGCGGCGATATACTCACCCTGTCGCCGCCTCCTCTTCTCTGGTCCGCTGCGGCGGGGCGGAGGGACGCTGGTTCGCTCGCCATCTGCCTCCTTTTGCTTCCCCCCACCTTTGCTTCCTCAAGGAAAGGGCGGAGGGAAGCAAAAGGCGGAGGGCGGGGGCGAACCGCGCCGCGCCACAGCTGACGCGACGCGGTTAGCTCTCCCTCCCTCGCCCTCCTTTGCTTCCCCGCCTCAAGGAAAGGGCGGAGGGAAGCAAAAGGAGGCGGGGGAGCGAACCGCGTCGCGCCACAGCTGACGCGACGCGGTTCGCCTCCCTTCGCCTCCTTTGCTTCCCGCCCTCAAGGAAAGGGGCGGAGGGAAGCAAAAGGAGGCGGAGGGAGAGCGAACCGCGCCGTCACAGCTGACGCGGCGCGGCCTCGCTCTCCTTCGCCTCCTTTGCTTCCCGCCTCCTCAAGAAGAAAGGGCGGAGGGAAGCAAAGAAGGCGGGAGGGAGAGCGAACCGCGTCGCGTCACAGCTGACGCGACGCGCTTCGCTCTCCCTCCGCCTCCTTTTGCTTCCCCGCGCCTCAAGGAAAGGGCGGAGGAAGCAAAAGGGAGGCGGGAGGGAGAGCGAACGCGGCCCGCCTCCCTCCGCCTCCTTTTGCTTCCCCGCCCTCAGGGCCACAGCTGACGCGACGCGGCCCGCTCCCCTCCGCCTCCTTTGCTTCCCGCCTCAAGGGAAAGGGGCGGAGGGAAGCAAAAAGGAGGCGGAGGGAGAAAGGGCGGAAACCACGTCGCGTCACAGCTGACGCCTCCTTTGCTTCCCTGCCCTCAAGGAAAGGGCGCAAAGGAGGCGGAGGGAGTTCGCCCCTCCGCCTCCTTTTGCTTCCCCGCCTCAAGGAAAGGGCGGAGGGAAGCAAAGGAGGCGGAGGGAGAGCTGAACCGCGCCACGTCACAGCTGGGACGCGACGCGGTTCGCCTCCCTCCGCTCCTTTTGCTTCCCGCCCCTCAAGGAAAAAAGGGCGGAGGGAAGCAAAAGGAGGCGGCGGGCGGCCCTTCGAACCGCGCCACGTCAGGGAGCTGACGCGACGCGGCGCCACGCCAGAGCTCGCTCCGCCCTCTGCCTCCTTTTCCTTCCCCACCTTTTCTTCCCTCAAGGAAAGGGTGGGGAAGGAAAGGAGGCAGAGGGCCAGCGAACCAGCGAGCCCTCTGAGAAGACGCACCTGCTGATAAGACTAACCTAGATTTTAGAGGGGGAGCGAAAATATTTTTTTTCTTATTTTCCTCCTCTAAAATCTAGGTGCGTCTTATCATCCGGTGCGTCTTATGCAGCGAAAAATACGGTATATTCCGTTGCGGTGGAACTGTACAATTTGATGTTTTGATTGTGGAATTTTACTAACTACTGTGTGGAGCACCTCCTTACCCAAACCGATGGACCACAGTATACATATCCTCAAATCCTATTGGGTCTGTCCCGTCTTAGTTAGGAACCATAGACTATACCATCAGTGCTACGTACTACTGTTTTTACTGTATGTTTTATGATATGTTTTATGTTTTTATGATGTGTTCTACTGTTGTGCTATGTTTTACTGTATGCTCGCTTTTTGTGATCCGCCCCGAGCCTGCGGGGAGGGGCGGAATATAAAATCGAATAAATAAATAAATAAATAAATATATGATTTGCCCGCAGTAAAACAGGATATATATCCCGGATTATAATTTGCATCAACTGTTGGCAACATTCCGTTGCGGTGGAACTGTACAATTTATTGTTTTGATTTCATGTTGATGAACGATAACGTTGTGAGTTGTCAAGGAAAGGGAGGCAAAGGAGGCGGAGGGAGAGCGAACCGCGTCACGTCACAGCTGACGCGACGCGGTTCGCTCCCTCCCGCCTCCTTTGCTTCCCGCCTCAAGGAAAGGGCGGAGGGAAGCAAAGGAGGCGGAGGGCGGAGCGAACCGCGTCGCGTCAGCTGACGCGACGCGGTTCGCCTCTCCGCCTCCTTTGCTTCCCGCCTCAAGGAAAGGGCGGAGGGAAGCAAAAGGAGGCGGAGGGAGAGCGAACCGCGTCACGTCACAGCTGACGCGACGCGGTTCGCCTCCGCCGCCTTTTGCTTCCCCCGCCTCAAGGAAAGGGCGGAGGGAAGCAAAGGAGGCGGAGGGCAGAGCGAACCGCGCCGCGTCACAGCTGACGCGACGCGGTTCGCCTCCTTCGCCTCCTTTGCTTCCCGCCTCAAGGAAAGGGCGGAGGGAAGCAAAAAGGAGGCGGAGGGCAGAGCGAACCGCGTCGCGTCACAGCTGACGCGACGCGGTTCCGCTGCCACAGCTCCCCTCCGCCTCCTTTTGCTTCCCGCCTCAAGGAAAGGGCGGAGGGAAGCAAAAGGAGGCGGAGGGAGAGCGAACCACGCCGCGTCCACAGCTGACGCGACGCGGGTTCGCTCTCTCCTCCGCTCCTTTGCTTCCCGCCCTCAAGGAAAGGGCGGAGGGAAGCAAAGGAGGCGGAGGGCAGAGCGAACCGTGTCGCGTCACAGCTGACGCGACGCAGTTCGCTCTCCCTTCGCTCCTTTTGCTTCCCCCGCCCCTCAAGGAAAGGGCGGAGGGAAGCAAAAGGAGGCGGAGTGAACCGCGTCACGTCAGAGCTGACGCGACGCGGTTCGCTCCGCCCTCTGCCTCCTTTTCCTTCCCCCCACCTTTTCTTCCCTCAAGGAAAGGGTGGGGGAAGGAAAGGAGGCAGAGGGCCAGCGAACCAGCGAGCCCCTCTGAGAAGACGCACCTGCTGATAAGACTAACCTAGATTTTAGAGGGGGAGCGAAAATATTTTTTTTCCTATTTTCCTCCTCTAAAATCTAGGTGCGTCTTATCATCCGGTGCGTCTTATGGAGCGAAAAATACGGTATATTCCGTTGCGGTGGAACTGTACAATTTGATGTTTTGATTGTGGAACTTTACTAACTACTGTGTGGAGCACCTCCTTACCCAAACCGATGGACTACAGTATACATATCCTCAAATCCTATTGGGTCTGTCCCGTCTTATTTAGGAACCGTAGACTATACCATCAGTGCTACGTACTACTGTTTTTACTGTATGTTTTATGATATGTTTTATGTTTTTATGATGTGTTCTACTGTTGTGCTATGTTTTACTGTATGCTCATTTTTTTGTGATCCGCCCGAGCCTGCGGGGAGGGGCGGAATATAAAATCGAATAAATAAATAAATAAATAAATATATGATTTGCCCGCAGTAAAACAGGATATATATCCCGGATTATAATTTGCATCAACTGTTGGCAACATTCCGTTGCGGTGGAACTGTACAATTTATTGTTTTGATTTCATGTTGATGAACAATAACGTTGTGAGTAAATAATCACAGTATCCTCAACGTGTAGATTTCATTTCTTTGCATTGTTAAGAAGAATATCTAGTTTGAACTATATTCAGGAAGATAAATCCTTCATAAGCATTATAGCTGTGATATACACACTCTAATTTGACTCCACCTTTACGTTGCTGCCTTTACGGTTTCCTGTAGTTCACAGCGACTTTCCCTCAGCGTTTTAGAGCATTCCAGAAGAGGGACTTTCCTCCACTTTCATCTCACTCGTGGTGTGCTGTTGCACGCTGGGCCCGTAGAATGGCTGTTTCTAGGACGTGACCTCTGTTTGCCCAACGGGACGCTGGGGTGCCTCAGCTGGAAGGGCCCTTTGTTTTTCCCCAATGATAAAGTCCTTTGAGCCTTGAGATAAGTTTAACAACGTTCTTTATTTGGGCTTAAATCTTAACAAACTGGAAGGCTTCAAACAAGTGACTTTCTCAGTCTGCAGTAACAGGGCCGGCAAACTGGGCAATACTGGTCTTCTCCTTTTGGGGAAAATACTATGACCATTCCCTGGGCAATCTTTCTTTACCTTGCTGGTGTAAGGCCCCTTCTTCCGACTCCAAGCTGCGTTATGGATAGTCAGATGTCTTGTACCAGGCAAGGTTCCTGTCGATTAGCCAGGCTGTTGGGACTGTAGATGATCCCTTCACAAAAACTATGAAACTGTTCTGTATTTCTCCAGCAAAAGCTGGTCTGTTACCCCAGCAAAGCTGTAAGATTTAATGCCTTTTTCCAAGTAGGAAGGAATAGGCTACCTTAAATCACATCCTCTCCAATAGAGTAGCTGTTAAGACTGAGGGGAAAAACATCCCATTTCCCTCCCAAATCCTGGGGATAGGGGCGGGTCTGCAACTCTTGATTGATTGGCAGCCCTCTGGGCCCGTAAATGCAAACCAAGAAAGTCACCTACAAAATAAAATGCAAGGGAATGAGCTCTTGCAAACTTGTAGTGCAACGAAGGGAAAACAGAGCCCTATTGGCACTATTGTGCCAGAACACATAGGATGGGGTCCTTTGTCTCTTGCAGCATAAAACGGAAGAACTAAGAGGGGGAAATAAATGTAACAACACCATTAGGACTATATCATACAGTAGTTTCATGCATAGAATGGGAGACAGAATTGAGACCTGAGGGACCATATAGGCTAACGGACAAAGGGCCAAAAAGCTTCCCCTAACATCACCTTCTGTGTTTGCCCCTCTAGGAAGGAACCAAGCCACTGGAAAACAGTTCCACCAAGTCTCACCCCAGAGAGGCAGCCCAGACGGGTATCATGGTGAAGGGCATTGAAAGTCCTTGAGTGGTCCAGCAGAACCAACATGAACTCTACCCCTGTTTAACTTTCCCAACACATTTTGACCTATGTGGGACTCCTGTGGGGCTCCATTTCCACAGCACATGTCCATTAAAGTCAATCTGATGAGGTCTTTAATGTTGGATCTCATACTAAAACCCACTGGATGATCTTGGCAAATCGCACTTTTGGTCACAAAAAACCCCCCTGTGATATGTTCACCTTAGGCTTGCCATAAGTAGGAAATCACTTGAAGGCTTACATCGGCCACTTAGAAGATGGCCAGCCCAATTATTCTGCACTTACATAAAAAATAGAAAAATAATTCTGGTTAATTCCAGGGCAAGAAGAAGCTGCAGATGAGAAGGTATATACAGAAGTCCAATTATGGGACCACAAATTGTCATATTGATTCCAATGCACAAATAAAGAGAGATGTAGTATTGACTATGCAGCGCAGCTGGCTGGGAGTCAGCTGCATTAAGATTACTACTGACCAGACGGTCATAAGTTCGAAGCCTGCCCAGGTCAGGGTGAGCTCTCGACCAAATTGTGTAGGCTGTTGTCAACCTTTGCAAACCAAAAGACAGTTGCATCTGTCAAGTAGGAAATTTAGGTTCCACTTTGTGGGGAGGCTAATTTAACTGATTTACGAGGCCATAAAATCTCCAGGAAGTATGCAAAGAATGGAGGAATGCAACAGCTCCCCCTGGTGGCCAGAATCTGGAATGTTAAATAGCCTTTGGTGTCTGTCTATATATGCTGTGTGTCTATGGCATTGAATGTTTGCCTGTATATGTACATTGCAATCCGCCCTGAGTCCCCTGTGGGGTGAGAAGGGCGGAATATAAATGATGTAAATAAAAAAATATTTATTCGATAACTATGATAGTATGACTGTAGTAGAAAAGTGGGTTCATGAGATAAACTTCTAGGACACCTCTTAGATCAGGCCACAATGGAACAGCTTGGAAAGTTACTTTCTTGGACCCTACTACTTAGATTCACGCTGACTAAAGGCTTCTTGGAGATGTATTAGTTACATCTCAGAATACTCTTAGCAGCTTTGGTAGAATTAAACCCTGCTTTTTGCCATGGGCTTTTGAATTACAACTTAGAATGGCAAATCTTTAATTGATTTAAGAGTCCTTAAGTGAAAACAATAAATCAGAAGGAAGGCTAAATGTTTTCGATCTTTGAAGGTGAAAGTTTCAAGGGAAACAAATTCCTTTCCTAAGTGGAAATGATTTAGGTTTAACAGTATACAACACATAAAGCCAAAGATCTCTTTCCAATAATTGTGGGCAAAATCACAAATCTGAATACGTTTGAGAATTATTAAATAAAAAGAGTCAAAACATTTCTGTATAGTTCAATAGTATGTTGTGGGTTGGACAAACTAATGGGGGACAAAATATGGTATGCCCAAAACATATGGCACAGCTGTTTTTGTGACTTGCAGACTGTCCTGGAAGCCTCACATGCTCTCCAGGCTTGAGGATGGCAATGCCAAGCCAGTGGTGGCATAGCTAGCACAAGGCTAGCCTGGCACTACCATCCTCAAGTCTGGAGAAGCTGCTGGGAGCTCCAAAGCCAGAGGGGAGGGGGCGGGTCTTGGCACGGCCTGGCTCTGCCCCCCTTTGGCTTACGCTCTACTAGCAGCTTCTCCAGGCTTGAGGATGGCAGTGCCAAGCCAGCCTTGTGCTAGCTATGTCACCACTGGCTTGGCATTGCCATCCTCAAGCCTGGAGAAGCTGCTGGGAGCTCCAATGCCAGAGGGGAGAGGGCGGGGCTTGGTGCGGCCTGGCTCCGCCCCCCGCTGGCTTCTGCTCTACCAGCAGCTTCTCCAGGCTTGAGGATAGCAGTGCCAAGCCAGTGGTGGCATAGCTAGCACAAGGCTAGTCTGGCACTACCATCCTCAAGCCTGGAGAAGCTGCTGGTAGAGCTGAAGCTAGAGGGAGGCGAAGCCAGGCTGCACCAAGCCCCACCCCCGCCCCTCCTCTCTCCAGCCTTGAGGAGGTAGGTAGATCTTTCTGACTTGGTTTTATTATAAGTAGCTCGCATGCTGAAAAAGTGTGGGCCCCCCTGGTGTAGCCTGTTGTTGACCTTTGCAACCCGAAAGACAGTTGAAGCTTCTGTCAAGTAGGAAATTAAGGTGCCACTTAGTGGGGAGGCTAAGTTTAACTGATTTACGAGGCCATAAAGATCTCCAGGAAACACGCTGACGAATGAAGGGGTGTGACAGCTCCCCCTGGTGGCCAGATGTTAAATTGCCTCTGTCTGTCTTATGTTTGTGTGTCTAAATGCTTGCCTGTATATGTTCATTGTGATCCGCCCTGAGTCCCCTGCGGGGTGAGAAGGGCGGAATATAAATGAAGTAAATAAATAAACCAATTAATAACACATTCATACATTGTACAGCATTCGTACTGCTTTGTGTTGTTTCAAATCCTAAAATGAGGACTGAATAATCTGACTCCTACTGTTTTCCAGCGTTTGGAAGAAGCCGAATGTCCTATTTCATCAAAGATCTGTATTATACCGCAACAGCCAAAGATCAAAATTGACTACAGGAAGAAAACTGTGTTTGATGAGTCTGGAGATATTTGATCTGGAAGGTGTCAAGTCATTGTGCTATTTTGATTGTCCTCAGAAAAGGTTACAGAACCCTAAGAGATACTGTGACAAATGGCAAACTGCCACCCCTAAGGATGTAGGAAAGGTGACATAAAAAGTGCTGTTCACCAAAGGAGGACTTGGATATCAATTAGAAAAGCAGAGGAGATCACAGGAAAGTCTTTTGGAGTTGTCGACAGGAAACTACCAAACTACCTTCTTGATACAAAATAAATACTTCCCTCTAAACCAGGGGTCGGGAACCTTTTTGACTCAGAGAGCCATGAAAGCAAAATATTTGGAAATTTATTTCAGTGAGAGCCATATAATCTATATAATCTATATATATAAAAAGAGAGCGTCCGTTTTTGACGCTTATGCACAGACACACCATAACACCCAGACCCTCAAAACCCACCCCACACATTTCAACCAACCAACACCAACAAACGTGGCACAAAAAACACCAAAACATACCTCTGAATACCCCTAAAACCGGCCCCCCAAAAACCCCATGGAAACCTATGGAGGCATCCAGAACCCTAAAAAACTACAAACAAAATGGCGCCAAAACCACTTCCTGTCCCGCATAAAACACTCCCCCGGAAGTTGTCCCTCACAAAAACCAAACCCGGCAGGAAACACATACCTCACACACTAACAGGAAGTTCATAGCCTTCCCGCTCTCCTCCGCTGCTTCTCTTCCGCTCCCAGCAGAGGAGGGCAAGGGAGAGGGACCGTGCGGGCCCCTTTCACAGGAGGAGGTGGAGGACGTGGGCCCGACCACAGCAACGTTCTCCAACGCAGCACTCCTCCCTGCGAAGGTCGCTCTTCGGCCCACCCTGTGGCAGGGAAGTGACGAAGGGGGAGCAAAGACGACGGCGCCATGGCCGTTCTTCAGGCCCCTTTGTGCTCTCCTCCGCCGCCTCCATGCTGCTCCCTGATGAGGAGGACGAAAAGGGGCCCCGCACAATCTCTCTCCCTTCGCCCTTTTCTCCTGGGAGCGGAAAAGAGAGGCGGCAGAGGAGAGTGCACCCTTCGACAGGGAAGCGACGCAGAGGGAGCGATACCGGCGGCGCCCTGGCTGCCTCTTCCACCCCCTTTTCGCTCTCCTCCACCGCCTCCCTTCCACTCCTAGAAGATGAAGGGGAAGGAAGAGAGATCGCGCGGGGCCCCCTTTCGTCCTCCTCTTCAGGAAGCACCACGGAACCGGCGGAGGAGAGTGCAAAGGGCCCCATAGAGCGGCCATGGCACCGCCGCCATCGCCCCCCCTTCGCCACTTCCCTGCCACAGGGTGGGCCAAAGAGCAACCTTCACAGGGAGGAGGGCTGTGGTCCGGCCCACGTCCTCCACCTCCTCCTACGAAAGGGGCCCGCACGGTCCCTCTCCCTTCCCCTCCTCTGCTGGGAGCGGAAGAGAAGCAGCGGAGGAGAGCGAGAAGGCTATGAACTTCCCAAACCCATACATTCACACCCAAACCCACAGACACACAAACACCCCCACATACACACAGACACAAATACAAACACACACACAAATATTAAACACACATAAAGCCATACCTACACACAAGCATACACATATATACACACACACACACCACACAAATCATTTCAAACCCTTACATACTTTTCCACATCTACTACATAGGGCACAGCAACGCGTGCCGGGTTCAGCTAGTATATTTTAAGAATTCAACTAAATGTGAGTATAAACGTACATACTATGAGAAAAGGATTCCCCCGGCAGAATGACGGGACACTTCAGACCTGGCTCTGCAAAAGGCACGCTCAGGACTCTGGGAAGGAAGAGAAGGTGAAAGGAAGGGGGAAAGAAAGAAAGAAAGAAAGAGGAAGTAAAGGAGGGAGGGGGAGAGGAAGAAAGAAAAGAAGAACAAGCTATGGAAAAGGAAGAAAAGAAAAGCAGGAGAGAGACAAGGAAGGGAAAAGAAAGAAGGAAATGGGAAGGAAGGAAAGTAAAGTAAAGTAAATGAGGAAAAAGTAAAATAATGAAGGGAAAAGAAGAAAAGAAAGAAGGAGAGAGAGAGGGAAGTGAAAAGAAAGGAAGGAGAAGGAAAGAAAGATTTGGGGGGAAAGAATAGAAGAGGAAGGAAGAAGAAGGGAGAATGGAGGAAAGAAGGAAGGGGAGAGAGGAAAGGAAAAGGAAGGAGAGAAGGAAAGGGTGAAGGAGAGAAAGGAAGGAAGAGGAAGGAAGAGGAAGAATGGAGGAAAGAAGGAAGGGGAGAGAGGGAGGGAAAGGGAAGCATTTGAGTCACTCCTCCCCACTGCATCCTGGGAAACCGAGGCCCGGGCTGCTCTGGAGAGCCAGATGCAATCATGAAAAGAGCCACATTTGGCTCCCGAGCCATAGGTTCCCTACCCCTGCTCTAAAGTTACAAAATACTCGACATATTCAGTCAATGCAATTATGGTGCCATTACGACTAACAGACAAACCTGTTTCAAATCTTTTCCATCCCCAGGACTTCTGCAAAATAAAATTGCCTTGAGGTGGACAAGAGGTCTTTCTAGGTTGCTTGGAGAAATCCATAGCAATTATTTTCTTTCTTGTTTTTTCTTCTTTTTAGTACAAATAAACCCTGTTTTAAAGTAAAGTAAAGTAATAGAAGGATATGTGAACAAATATTACTTAATTGAGAAACAGTTCAATATAATTGTCCTATGGTATTTTTAAATGATAGAAGGGGAGGTTATGGGGATGGAAGACATGAGGAATGTTTTCGTATTTTTTTCCAGTTATTTTATTTTAGTACCTGTTTTATTTTGATGGGGAGGTTAAATCATATCTTTTTAAAAACTCAATAAAAATGGAAAGAGATCAAAGAAATCCTTTACAGCAGTGTTTCCCAACCAGTGTGCCGTGAGTGATCATCAGGTGTGCCGTGGGAAATAAGAGATAGAAGAGAGAGAGAGAGAGAGAGAGAGAGAGAGAGAGGCCTCCTGTCCTACCGGGAAGCCCTAGCCGGGGCTTGATCCCTTGCCTGAGTCCCGCAAACACAGCCTCCTTTTGGGAAGCCTTGTGCCGCCGGACTCACCACTTGCCTTCTTGGGCTTCCTCATCCCCTCCGCTCCTTCCTCGGCCTTGGAAGGGTTTGAGCCGAAAGGCGGGGACTGCGTTAGGCAGAAAGAGCTGCGCGGAGAGAGAGCAGATCCTGGGATGGGACTTCCCCAGGTCCCTCGGCTGCCTGGGGGCAGATATACACTGTATATACTGTAGCATTCATGCAGTGAGGCACCCCTTAGTCTTCCAGGGCTCAAGGCTGGGGAATCCCGGGATTTGTAGTTTGGGGAGGCTCAGGATGGTGTCAAACTACCACTCCTGTAACTCCCTCGCACTCAGCTAAGGAGGGTCAAGGGGCATTCGGGACACAGGGTTAAGAACATAAGAACATAAGAAGAGCCATGCTGAATCGGGCCTCAGCCCATCTAGTCCAACATTCTGTGTCACACAGTGGCCCACTAGTTGTACACAGGGATCTCTAGCAGAAAGGAGGGCAGAACCCTCACCTGCTCCCGACCCCCCCACAACCAGTACCCGGGGAAATCCTGCCTGCCTCCATCAACACAGAGGTGGCACTTGGATGTCCATTTCAGTAGCTACTGATTCCCTTGGTATCCATGAATCTGTCTAATCCTGCCTTGAAGCTGTCCAGGCTGACGCTGTCACAACCTCCTCTGGAAGTGAGTTCCATAACCCAATGACCCTCTGGGTGAAGAAATATTTCCCTTTATTAGTCCTAACTTTCCTACCTTGGAGCTTTAGGGAGTGCCCTAGTCCTAGTGTTGTGTGACAGAGAAAATATTTTTTCTTTATTCACCTTTTCTATCCCATGCATGATTTTATACACTTCGATCAAGTCACCTCTTAAACGCCGTCTTTCAAGGCTGAAAAGACCAAGGCGTTGCAACCTGATTTCATAAGGGAGCTGCTCCATCCCTTGGATCATTTTTGTCGCCCTTCTTTGTACCTTTTCCAGTTCCGTTATATCCTTCTTAAGGTGCGGAGACCAGAATTGTACACAGTACTCCAAATGTGGCCTTACCATAGATTTGTAGAGAGGCAATACAACATTTGCCGACCTATTTTCGATTCCCTTCCTGATCATGCCAAGCATAGAATTTGCTTTTTTCACTGCTGCAGCGCACTGGGTTGACATCTTCATTGAGCTGTCCACCAAAACCCCAAGATCCCTTTCCTGGTTTGTCTCGGAAAGCTTTGACCCCATCAATTGGTAGGTGTAGTTGGGGTTCTTTGCCCCGATGTGCATGACTTTACCCTTGTTTAGGTTAAAATGCATTTGCCACTTTGTTGCCCATTCACTCAATTTCGAGAGATCTTTCTGGAGCTCTTTACAGTCAGTTTCATTTTTAACTACCCTGAACAGTTTAGTGTCATCTGCAAACTTTGCTACCTCACAATTTACTTCTACATCCAGATCATTTATGAATAAATTAAAAAGTAACGGTCCTAAAACTGAACCTTGGGGTACGCCACTTCTCACCTCTTTCCATCCAGAGAAGTGTCCGTTTATTACCACCCTTTGTTTCCTACAGTTTAGCCAGGTTCCAATCCAGGACAAGACCTGTCCCCTGATTCCATGGCTGAAGAGCTTATTTAGGAGCCTTTGGTGAGGGACTTTGTCAAAAGCCTTTTGAAAGTCAAGGTAAACAATATCGACTGGGTCCCCTTTATCTATGTGTTTATTTACACCCTCAAAGAATTCTATCAAGTTAGTAAGACATGATTTGCCTTTGCAGAAACCATGTTGATTTTCCTTCAGCAATGCCTGTTCTTCTATGTGCTTAGTAATTTTTTCTTTAATAATGGTTTCCATCACTTTGCCTGGAACTGAGGTTAGACTAACTGGCCTATAATTTCCTGGATCACCCCTGGATCCTTTCTTGAAGATCGGAGTTACATTTGCCTCCCTCCAGTCCTTGGGTACAGTGCCTGATCTTAGAGAAAGGTTATATATTTTGGCTAGAATTTCAGCAATTTCACACTTGAGTTCCTTAAGCAGGGGCCAAAAACTAACAGGGTTTGCTCACTTAAGGCAGGTGTGGGCCAACTTGGGCCCTCCCTCCAGGTGTTTTGGCCTACAACTCCCACCATTCTCCCTTTCTGTGTAGGCTATATGTGTTGTGTATATATATATGCATATATGTACTGTGTATATCAGGGCCGGATCTAGGTAATTTTAAATGGTAAGCGAACAGTATTTTGGCGCCCCCCCCCCACCAATCACACACACATATATATGTTGGGGGGGGGGAGGCATAGACAAATTTTGGCCCTCCAGGTATTTTGGACTTCCTACTGGCTGTTTGGAATTGTGGGAGGTGAAGTCCAAAACACACAGAGGGCCAAAGTTCGGCCATGCCATATGTATATATATACACACACACCTTCCTTCTCACCCTTTCCCCTGCCCTCTTACTATTCTCTTTGTGTGTGTGTGTGTGTGTGTCTATATCTGTATCTATTCACCTTCCTTCCTTCTCAGGGCGTTTCCACACAGCCCTTTACCCCAGAATGTCAAGGCAGGAAACCCCACAATGTCTGCTTTGAACTGGGTTATCTGAGTCCACACTGCCATATATCCCAGTTCAAAGCAGATAATGTGAGATCTCCTGCCTTGATGATCTGGGGGCCCTTCCACACAGCCCTATATCCCAGAATATCACGGCAGGAGATCTCACAATATCTGCTTTGAACTGGGTTATCTGAGTCCATACTATCATTATTTAAACTAAATATTGAAGTGACACACCACCCAAATTATGCTTGGTTTTTTGGCGAATTTTGACACACCATGCTCAAAAGGTTGCCCATCGCTCATCTAGTCCATGGACCTTCTGCCTTCATACAACAAAAAATCACAATCAAAGCACCCCAGACAGATGGCCACCCAGCCTCTGTTTAAAAGCCTCCAAAGAAGGAGCTTCTACTACACTCTGAGGCAGAGAGTTCCACTGCTGAACAGTTCTCATAGTCAGGAAGTTCTTCCTAATGTTCAAGGGAAATCTCCTTTGTTGTAGTTTGAAACCATTGTTCTGCGTCCTAGTCTCCAGGGCAGCAGAAAACAAGCTTGCTCCCTCCTCCCTATGACTTACTCTCACATATTTATACATGGCTCTCATGTCTCCTCATATCCTTATCTTCTTCAGGCAAAACATGCCCAGCTCTTTAAGCCGCTCCTCATAGGGCTTGTTCTATAGGGCTATCATGTCTCCTCTCAGTCTTCAGTCTGCAGTGATGTTCTTTTGACCCACCCTCCTACACAGACATGCTTCCTGTGATGTGCGCCTCTCTCTCGCTCTAAATATAAATATAAATGTAATGTTCATTTGTGGGATTAACATAACTCAAAAACCACTGGACAAATTGCTGCCAAATTTGGCCACAAAACATACTAATACTAACCCAAGGAGGGACCATCGGTCAAAAATTGATTTTGTCATTTGGGAGTTGTAGTTTCTGGGATTTATAGTTAACACACAATCAAAGACAACCATCACTCAAACCAAGGCTGAACTCTTGCAACAATTGAATTGAACCAAACTTGGCATATTATTATTATTATTTATTATTATTAATTCGACTTAGTAGACTGCTCTCTCCGGAGCTCAGAACTCCCATGACCAACATAAAATATTGAAAGGGTTTGCTTGGGAATTGACCTTTGAATTTGGAAGTTGTAGTTCACCTACACCCAGAGATCACTGTGGACTGAAATAATGTTGGATCAGGACCAAACTTGGCATGGATACTCAATATGCCCAAATGTGAACACAGATGGAGTTTGGGGAAAATAGACCTTGACATTTGTACAACTCCCAGAAATCCTAACAGCTGTAAATTGGCTGGTCTCTCTCACCCCGATCCCGAGGGAGCGAGGGCCCAAGTTCCAGGCTGGTCATATACCAGATTCCATGCACATGTAATAATACAGCAGTAATAACAATGGGTATAAGAATAGGTAAAATTCAAACCGAAGTATTCTGACTGGTCCCTGCCTCATGCGGTGCAAACGGGCTCTTCTCTGTGAGCCCGGGAAATTAGACCGGGAAATCTGCTTGGGTGCACACACATACATATTCTTTGGGGGGGGGGTTGGCGGCAGAATCTTCTCTATGCGGCCGGGATTCTGCAACAAATCCCCTCCCAAGAATATGTGCATGTGTGTGCTCCCTAAGCTACAAATGCTGGCTTTTCCCCGGGCTAATTTCCGAGTCCGCTTGCACCGCATGAGGAGAGACCAGTCAGAAGCGGTTTGAATTTCACCTCTTCTTATACCCATTGTTATTACTGCTGTATTATTGCATGTGCATGGAATTAGGTATGACCAGTTGATTACTTATAATATTAGGCAGTGGCACTTACAGTAGCATTCATTCTATTATACACATTAGGTTGGTTTCTCACCCCAATACTCTTTGATGCCTTAGATCCTGGCTGGCAGGCAGGAGAGGCAGGAAGCCTGGAAAAAATGTAAACAGAGGAGGTTTACTCAAGTAAATCCACAAAGGAGGCCCTTCATCCAAAAGTGCCCTCCTTTGCAGATTTACTTCTGAGTAATCCTCTCTGTTTACATTTTTTCCAGGCTTCCTTCCAGCCTAGCGAAGGAGCGAGTTTAGGGCTTGCCTTGCCATAATATTGGCAAGGGAGGTGGGAGGGTGGTGAGAGAGAAGGAGGGTGCTCCCCCCTTTTGCCCCCCTTACAACCTAATAACGACACTTAAGAAAATCCTGGCCCCGAGTTCGAAAAAGAAAGTCCACTTCCTGGTTGGCGTTCCAGGTGCGGAAACGCTCGAAAGTAGCATTTCCTACGAATTTCTTACGAAACGAAACATTTTCATAACTTTTTCTCATGCCTACAGGCCACAATGGAACAGCTTGGAAAGTTACTTTCTTGGACCCTACTAATTAGATTCACGCTGACTAAAGGCTTCTTGGAGATGTATTAGTTACATCTCAGAATACTCTTAGCAGCTTTGGTAGAATTAAACCCTGCTTTTTGCCATGGGCTTTTGAATTACAACTTAGAATGGCAAATCTTTAATTGATTTAAGAGTCCTTAAGTGAAAACAATAAATCAGAAAGAAGGCTAAATGTTTTCGATCTTTGAAGGTGAAAGTTTCAAGGGAAACAAATTCCTTTCCTAAGTGGAAATGATTTAGGTTCAACAGTATACAACGCATAAAGCCAAAGATCTCTTTCCAATAATTGTGGGCAAAATCACAAATCTGAATACGTTTGAGAATTATTAAATAAAAAGAGTCAAAACATTTCTGTATAGTTCAATAGTATGTTGTGGGTTGGACAAACTAATGGGGGACAAAATATGGTATGCCCAAAACATATGGCACAGCTGTTTTTGTGACTTGCAGACTGTCCTGGAAGCCTCACATGCTCTCCAGGCTTGAGGATGGCAATGCCAAGCCAGTGGTGGCATAGCTAGCACAAGGCTAGCCTGGCACTACCATCCTCAAGTCTGGAGAAGCTGCTGGAGCTCCAAAGCCAGAGGGGGGGCGGGTCTTGGCACGGCCTGGCTCTGCCCCCCTTTGGCTTACGCTCTACCAGCAGCTTCTACAGGCTTGAGGATGGCAGTGCCAAGCCAGCCTTGTGCTAGCTATGCCACCATTGGCTTGGCATTGCCATCCTCAAACCTGGAGAAGCTGCTGGGAGCGCCAATGCCAGAGGGGGAGCGGGGCGGGGCTTGGCGCGGCCTGGCTCCACCCCTGGCTTCTGCTCTACCAGCAGCTTCTCCAGGCTTGAGGATAGCAGTGCCAAGCCAGTGGTGGCATAGCTAGCACAAGGCTAGTCTGGCACTACCATCCTCAAGCCTGGAGAAGCTGCTGGTAGAGCTGAAGCTAGAGGGAGGCGAAGCCAGGCAGCACCAAGCCCCGCCCCCGCCCCTCCTCTCTCCAGCCTTGAGGAGGTAGGTAGATCTTTCTGATTTGGTTTTATTATAAGTAGCTCACATGCTGAAAAAGTGTGGGCCCCCCTGGTGTAGCCTGTTGTTGACCTTTGCAACCCGAAAGACAGTTGAAGCTTCTGTCAAGTAGGAAATTAAGGTGCCACTTAGTGGGAGGCTAAGTTTAACTGATTTACGAGGCCATAAAGATCTCCAGGAAACACGCTGAGGAATGAAGGGTGTGACAGCTCCCCCTGGTGGCCAGATGTTAAATTGCCTCTGTCTGTCTTATGTTTGTGTGTCTAAATGCTTGCCTGTATATGTTCATTGTGATCCGCCCTGAGTCCCCTGCGGGGTGAGAAGGGCGGAATATAAATGAAGTAAATAAATAAACCAATTAATAACACATTCATACATTGTACAGCAGTCTTTCTCAACCAGTGTGCCGGGGCACACTAGTGTGCCGTGAGCGATCATCAGGTGTGCCATGGGAAATTGGAACCTCGAGGGGGGGGGAGTCTACTGTGTTGAAGTATAAAAGCCCTAAGAAACCTACCTCGATAAAGGCACAAAATTACAAACACCCCCCCCCCCCCATTGTCTACTTGGTCTCTCCCTCTCCATGCATTGGGAAGACCTGCCTTCCTTTCCGCAAGTAGAGACCTCATCTTGCTTCCTGGGAGTTTGGCCCAGTTCTATCATTGGTGGGGTTGAGAATGCTCTTTGATCGTAGGGGAACTATAAATCCCAGCAACTACAACTCCCAAATGTCAAGGTCTATTTCCCCTGAACTCCATCTGCATTCATATTTGGGCATATTGAGTATTCATGCCAAGTTTGGTCCTGATCCAACATTGTTTGAGTCCACAGTGCTCTCTGGATATAGGCGAACTACAACTCCAAAACTCAAGGTCAATGCCTACCAAACTCTTATAGCATTTTCTCTTGGTGATGGGAGTTCTGTGTGGGAAGTTTGTGTCTTTCTGCCATTCCTGCCAGGATATCTACGTTGAGTTCATTGAAACAGGCCCAGGTTTCACACTGAGTGTATAAATACATTTTAAAAACATATTAACTATATGTATTACTGTGCTAGAGTGTCATTTGCGTCATTTTGGTTGTTGGTGTGCCTTAGGATTTTGCAAATGTAAAAAGTGTGCCTCAGCTCAAAAAAGGTTGGGAAACACTGTTGTACAGCATTCGTACTGCTTTGTGTTGTTTCAAATCCTAAAATGAGGACTGAATAATCTGACTCCTACTGTTTTCCAGCGTTTGGAAGAAGCCGAATGTCCTATTTCATCAAAGAACTGTATTATACCGCAACAGCCAAAGATCAAAATTGACTACAGGAAGAAAACTGTGTTTGATGAGTCTGGAGATATTTGTCAAGTCATTGTGCTATTTTTATTGTCCTCAGAAAAGGTTACAGAACCCGAAGCGATACTGTGACAAATGGCAAACTGCCACCCCTAAGGATGTAGGAAAGGTGACATAAAAAGTGCTGTTCACCAAAGGAGGACTTGGATATCAATTAGAAAAGCAGAGGAGATCACAGGAAAGTCCTTTGGAGTTGTCGACAGGAAACTACCAAACTACCTTCTTGATACAAAATAAATACTTCCCTCTAAACCAGGGGTCGGGAACCTTTTTGACTCAGAGAGCCATGAAAGCAAAATATTTGGAAATTTATTTCAGTGAGAGCCATATAATCTATATAATATATTTTAAGAATTCAACTAAATGTGAGTATAAACGTACATACTATGAGAAAAGGATTCCCCCGGCAGAATGACGGGACACTTCAGACCTGGCTCTGCAAAAGGCACGCTCAGGACTCTGGGAAGGAAGAGAAGGTGGAAGGAAGGGGGAAAGAAAGAAAGAAAGAGAAAGTAAAGGAGGGAGGGGGAGAGGAAGAAAGAAAAGAAGAACAAGCTATGGAAAAGGAAGAAAAGAAAAGCAGGAGAGAGACAAGGAGGGGAAAAGAAGGAAGGAAATGGGAAAGAAGGAAAGGAAAGGAAATGAGGAAAAAGTAAAATAATGAAGGGAAAAGAAGAAAAGAAAGAAGGGGAGAGAGAGGGAAGTGAAAAGAAAGGAAGAAGAAGGAAAGAAAGATTTGGGGGGAAAGAATAGAAGAGGAAGGAAGAAGGAGGGAGAATGGAGGAAAGAAGGAAGGGGAGAGAGGGAGGGAAAAGGAAGGAGAGAAGGAAAGGGTGAAGGGGAGAAAGGAAGGAAGAGGAAGAATGGAGGAAAGAAGGAAGGGGAGAGAGGGAGGGAAGGGAAGCATTTGAGTCACTCCTCCCCACTGCATCCTGGGAAACCGAGGCCCGGGCTGCTCTGGAGAGCCAGATGCAATCATGAAAAGAGCCACATTTGGCTCCCGAGCCATAGGTTCCCTACCCCTGCTCTAAAGTTACAAAATACTCGACATATTCAGTCAATGCAATTACGGTGCCGTTACGACTAACAGACAAACCTGTTTCAAATCTTTTCCATCCCCAGGACTTCTGCAAAATAAAATTGCCATGAGGTGGACAAGAGGTCTTTCTAGGTTGCTTGGAGAAATCCATAGCAATTATTTTCTTTCTTGTTTTTTTCTTCTTTTTAGTACAAATAAACCCTGTTTTAAAGTAAAGTAATAGAAGGATATGTGAACAAATATTACTTAATTGAGAAACAGTTCAATATAATTGTCCTATGGTATTTTTAAATGATAGAAGGGGAGGTTATGGGGATGGAAGACATGAGGAATGTTTTAGTATTTTTTTCCAGTTATTTTATTTTAGTATCTGTTTTATTTTGATGGGGAGGTTAAATCATATCTTTTTAAAAACTCAATAAAAATGGAAAGAGATCAAAGAAATCCTTTACAGCAGTGTTTCCCAACCAGTGTGCCGTGAGTGATCATCAGGTGTGCCGTGGGAAATAAGAGATAGGAGAGAGAGAGAGAGAGAGAGAGAGAGAGAGAGAGAGAGAGGCCTCCTGTCCTACCGGGAAGCCCTAGCCAGGGCTTGGTCCCTTGCCTGAGTCCCGCAAACACAGCCTCCTTTTGGGAAGCCTTGTGCCGCCGGACTCACCACTTGCCTTCTTGGGCTTCCTCCTCCCCTCCGCTCCTTCCTCGGCTTCGGAAGGGTTTGAGCCGAAAGGCGGGGACTGCGTTAGGCGGAAAGAGCTGCGCGGAGAGAGAGCAGATCCTGGGATGGGACTTCCCCGGGTCCCTCGGCTGCCTGGGGGCAGATATACACTGTATACACTGTAGCATTCATGCAGTGAGGCACCCCTTAGTCTTCCAGGGCTCAAGGCTGGGGAATCCCGGGATTTGTAGTTTGGGGAGGCTCAGGATGGTGTCAAACTACCACTCCTGTAACTCCCTCGCACTCAGCTAAGGCGGGTCAAGGGGCATTCGGGACATAGGGTTGAGGCACCTTTAAGCAGGGGCCAAAAACTAACAGGGTTTGCTCACTATAGGCAGGTGTGGGCCAACTTGGGCCCTCCCTCCAGGTGTTTTGGCCTACAACTCCCACCATTCTCCCTTTCTGTGTAGGCTATATGTGTTGTGTATATATATGCATATATGTACTGTGTATATACATATTAACTATATGTATTACTGTGTTAGAGTGTCATTATGTGTCATTTTGGTTGGTGGTGTAAATGTAAAAAAGTGTGCCGCGGCTCAAAAAAGGTTGAAAAACACTGCTTTACAGGAAACTATTGGTAGCAGTGCATTTACAAGGTTACTGTTTGATATAGCACAATTTATTTCAGTATTTTAGCAGATCTGTTACTAATTTCTCAAGGAAGGGAATTACAAAGATTTATATATCTTTTAATTTTCAGACAATGACAGTAGATTATTATTGCTGAAAGGAGTAGAGGGATGTGTTCTTCAAAATGAACTAGACTGCTGCTTAAAAATGGGATTCCCACTCTAGCTAAACATTGTCAAAGTAGTTTATACCTGCAGGATAATAGGAGGTACTGGTATTTGTATAAATGGACAACTATACCCTCCAGACTTGGTTTGTATGGCTGCAGGTGTTGGTAGTTTAAGCCATCCTGGGGCTGATTCTCACTCTGGATTGCCTCTATGATAAGTGGTCAGTGTAGATCAGTGGTTCCCAAACTTTTTTGGCCTACCGCCCCCTTGTCAGAAATTTTTTTACTCACCGCCCTTCTAGAAATTAATTTTTTTTAAATAGCAATTAAACAGCTCGGCTCTATTTTCATCATCAGTAATCTATTTTCGTCAGCAGTAATCTCAAATCATTGCGATTGACTATTTTGCAATCGGTTACTTTTTGGGGGGAAGTGACACAGCTGGCTAAGTGTCAGCTGCATAAGATCTCTCTGACCAGTAGGTCATGAGTTCGAGGCCTGCCCGGGTCGAGGTGGGTGCTCGACCTTAAGTGTAGCCTGCTGTCGACCTTTGCAGTCCTAAAGACAGTTCATTTGTCAAGTAGGAGATAAAAGTACCACATTAAGTGGGGAGGCGAATTTTGACTGATTTATGAGGCCATAAAGAACTCCAGGAATCGCTGAGGAATGTGGAAGAACAACAAGGGAACCTGGAAAACGCTGAGAGAGATGAGGAGTGCGTCAGCTCCCCCTGGTGGCCAGAAGTTTGCCGGACGTTTGCCTCTATTCGTCTATGTTTGTCAATATATGTCTAAATATGTTGAACTGCAGGGATAGTCTGCAAGTATGTGTACTATAATCCGCTCTGAGTCCCCTTTGGGGTGAGAAGAATGGAATATAAATACAGTAAATAAAATAAAATAATAATAAATTGGTTGCCACACTGAATCTACGTTCCGCTAAATATGTTGAAGGATATTATTATTATTGTTATAAGACTCAACCAGTTGGAAGGGAACCCCAAAGGTATTATTATTATTATTATTATCCCTTGCTTGGCGAGAGGAGGAGGAGGGAGCAGGAGGAGGGAAGAAGAGAGAGACACACACACAGAGATGGATGGTAGCCTGTCACCTGGCTCACGTCACCCCCCCACCGCCCCCTACAGGGGTTCAGTGCCCCCCAAATTCTCCTGGGCCTTCCAGTGCCCCCCTAGATCGCCCGACCGCCCACCAGGGGGTGGCACCACCCACTTTGGGAACCACTGGTGTAGATCACCCCATGGCAGATTTGGCTAAAACCAGCCAACAAAAATGACATGAATACAACCTGTGCTTATATTCTCAGGGAAAACTGCAAACCAGCTTCTCGTGGGTATAGGAATACCAAGGTTGACATCTCTAACTGTGCTGACTCGGATTTCAAACAACATTTGGAGGGTCCCACAAACCCCTCTCCATTTAGCATAGCTGAAAACTACAGTCACAAGCTTTCAGTATCCCCTTTATAAAACTAAGGATACAAACTATTCTTCTTGGACAGTCTTGAGATGTGATGGAGATCGAACACGTTTAAAATATTTAACAAAGAAATCATTATATTGTCATTTTTTTCCCTGCCTTCCTTTCCCCCAACATTATCTGTGCAGGACATTTTAAAGCAGTGATTTTCAACCAGTGTGCCGCGGAACACTAGTGTGCCGTGAGAGATCATCAGGTGTGCCGTGGGAAATTATTTTCAAACTTCATTCATATATAAACTATAAGGCGCATCTGTCCATTTAAGAAATGGAACCATAGCACTCTCGCATCACCTAAGAAGTGACGCGAGAGTGCTATGGTCGCACCATCTTGGATTCGCTCAGACGCGGCTAAGTAAACAAAGTTAGAGTTAGTGCTGCATCTGATCTATTGACTCACCGCCTTGCCAGGGCCGGAGTTAGGGGGACAGCCCTTAATTGGGTGACCTCCTTCCTCCGGAACCGGCTACAACGAGTGAGGAGGGGCAAGGATGTCTCCGGGGTTCCCGCTTCTTTGCGGGTTCCTCAGGGGCTATTCTCTCCCCCCTCTTATTTAACATCTATATGCGACCACTTGCCCAGCTGGTGCGTAGTTTTGGGCTGGTGTGCCATCAGTATGCTGATGACACCCAGCTTATCTTGAAGATGGAGGGCAGCCTTGAATCCGTACCCGATAATTTCCATCGTTGCCTTGAGGCCGTCACTGGATGGCTGCGAGCCAGTAGGTTGAAGGTGAATCCGGCAAAGACGGAGATCCTGTGGCTGGGTCCTCCGGGCTGTAGGGATGTTCAGCTTCCAACCCTGGACGGCGTGACATTATGTCCGTCGCCCTCTGTTAAAACTTAGGAGTAACCTTGGACCCCCTGTTGTCGATGGAGGCCCACGTCTCCAGCGTCAGCAGGATAGCATTTTTCCATCTTCACCAGGCGAGGAAGCTGGCCCCCTATTTGTCCCGGCGCGACTTAGCCACAGTGATCCAAGCCACGGTCATCTCGAGGCTGGACTACTGTAACACTCTTTACATTGGCCTTCCTCTGTCGGTAATCCGGAGACTCAAGCTGGTGCAGAACGCTGCAGCGCGACTCCTGGCAGGGGTCCCGATTGGCCACCACATCACGCCAATCCTGCGCGAACTGCACTGGCTCCCAATTGAATTCCGGATTGCCTTCAAAGTGTTAGTCCTGACTTTTAAGGCCTTACATGGTCTGGGGCCAGTGTACCTGCGGGACCGCCTTGTCCCATATCATCCCACCAGATCACTGCGCTCCGAAGAGCTAAACCTCCTGGTCATCCCAAATGTGAGGACCTACCATCTGTCCGCAACCCGCTGCCGGGCTTTCTCTGTTGCAGCCCTACCATGTGGAACGCACTGCCCGCCGGCATCCGTGCCACCCAGGGCCTCCTCCCGTTCAGGAGAGCAGTTAAGACATTGCTGTTCCAACAAGCCTTCTGAGTTAGCTAGACTGTAGCTCGCACCGCCTAGCTGTCAGCCCATTGCGACTCCATTTGTTGCTTCAACTGTTCTAATTGTAATTCCATCTTAATGGTATTACTGTGGTTTATGAGTTATCTGACACTTGTATTTTACTGGTGTTGTAAGTCGCCCCGAGCCGTTGGGGGGGCGACAGACAAATGAGAAATAATAAATAAATAAATAAATCTGTGCGTCAAGTGACAGTGGCAATTTGGGATCACAGCCCCAGGTTTCACACTAAGTGAGTGTATAAATACATTTAAAAACATATTAACTATATGTATTACTGTGTTAGAGTGTCATTTTGCGTCATTTTGGTTGGTGGTGTACCCCAGGCTTTTGTAAATGTAAAAAATGTGCTGCTGCTCAAAAAAGGTTGAAAATCACTGTTTTAAAGCATTGAATAAAGAACTGAAAAATGAAAACCTCTATTACTGTAATCCGCACTGAAATCATAATAAGGAAAGTATACCCATCAAGTATGAAATATACTGGTCTTTAGGGATGTCTTGGGGGGCATTTTACTTTTAATGGTTTCTTGCTTGCTAGACCAAAATTCACTTACTTTTCTCTGTCAGCAGAGTATTTCCTCAAAATATGGCCATGACTTCCATGTATATGACTGTATTGTTCTGTTCTTTACTCACTGTGCTTCACTAGGGTAAGGTATCTGCACAAAAAAGAACATTAGAATGAAAAATGCCACCGCTGTAACTTCAGTTTTGGAATCCAGGCTAGAATCCTGAATTTCATTAGCTCCTGCAGCCTGGTTGTTCAGAAGTGGAAATAGGTTTACAATGAATGGTCTCATCAACAGGAAAGCTTGGCAAAGGTATTGTCAGGACTGCAGTTACTACAGTCATCTCCACTGGCTATGCTGACTGAAGGATTTTGAGAGTTACAGTCCAAAAAAGTCAATATGACCAAGTTGCTTTACCTTGTTTCTGCTGTTTTTCTTTTGTAACAGCAAATGTTTGAATTTTAAAAGTTTCCAAATATGGAAAATTTACTTTATTTATTTACTTTCTTTATTTATATTCCGCTCTTCTCACCCCAAAGGGGACTCAGAGCGGATTACAGGTACACATATGTAGCAGACAATCCCTGCCGTTTCCACATACGCACATATAGACAAACAGAGACAAACTCTGGCCACCAGAGGGAGCTAACGCACTCCTCATATCTCAGCATTCTCAGCGTCCCTTGTTGTTCCGCATTTGTCAGCGTTCCTGGAGTTCTTTAATGGCCTAATAATTCAGTCAAAATGTGCCTCCCCACTTAATGTGGTACCTTAATCGCCTACTTGACAGATGCAACTGTCTTTCGGGCTGCAAAGGTTGACAGCAGGTTGTGAAGTGGGCCATTGTTCCCCTGTTTGCCAAGTTCAGTCGTGATCCGTCATTGCTGTGGGCCGCAGTTGGTGACTGCCTGAGGCATTTCCTTTTCCCTCTGAGTCAACTTGGAATGGTGGAATGTGGTTGGCCTATCGGAGTACGTTATGCAAGTACCATTTCAGTGGTTACCAATCCCCTCTGTCTGGGGCCGTAGAATGTTGGAGTTTGAGGCTGGCCAATCAGAGCCCGTTATGCAAATAATCCCACAGTGGCAGCCAATCGAAACGCTTGCACATATTCCTCCCTCCGCTCGGTCGCTCGGCTGCACCACTGCCCGCAAACACTGACTTTTATTATATGTAATAGATAGATAGATAGATAGATAGATAGATAGATAGATAGATAGATAGAAAGATTATTCCTCACCATTGACAATGTAGGTTTGTTCTGTTGGGAACTGCATCCAACAGCCACATCTTCCCCATTCTTGCTTTCTCTGAATTTCTGTCTTCTCCCCATTCATTTTAAAGATAAAGAATTGTGAGGAGTGAAAGTACTAGCTTTGAAGTTAACATATTATGAAGTACGGCACCAACATTTTGAATCCAACTTTAAATTGAGTTTTGCTGTGCTCTCGATCAGCCTCTCCCTATTGCCGATTGTATATGCTCCTGAATATGTTCAAGAATTAAAAAGAGTAGTTTCCTCTGGATTCCTTGGGGGGTAAGGCAACATTTGTCTCTTGTGATATGTTAACACAATGTACATATGCAGGCATTAATTAAATCACAGTATAGAAGGAAGGAAGGAATACGTGATTTCAGTGTGACAGTGCAATCTCATCAGTGTATCACAAATAAAATTAAACAAGTAAGTAATCTTAAGGAACAGACTTCAAGCAGGAAGCAAAGAAAGATTAGTTTTAATCTCCACCCTGTCCATGCAGAGGAGGCATTTGCTGTGCTGCTCCCTTGCCAATATGTAGCCACAGCGAGACCATCTGGTTGTGCAGAAATTAATCTGAGTCTGCAAGATTTCAGAGGGAAATAGGACTCCAGGACAACTGGTTATATTCCAGCACTGTTCATCGCCCTGGTATTATTCCTGCTGGAGTCTTCTATATATTTGGAATCTTCATGAAATGGAAGAGAAACAAAACTGCGGATGTCCTTCAGGGTAGGAAGTGACATGTTCTCCTGGATAAAAGCCCAGAAAATTTTACTGTCCTGAGTTCTGAGTTAAAACTTGTGCGCCAACTGCGCCCATACTTTGGGAAGTCTGACTTGGCCACAGTGGTCCACGCTCTGGTTACATCCTGAATAGACTACTGCAATGCCCTCTACGTGGGGTTACTAGCAAACACACTCAAACTGAGCTGTAGAAAATAGCTACATGAAAACACTGAGAACCAGGTGTCCTGTACAAAAGATCATATATAATTGTGAATTATTCACCAAAACACATACATCACAAGGTATCTCTAACATAGAGAGCGGAAAACACAGTTAGTGTTCGGTATACCTCAAGTGGGTATATCCGTATACCACTGGCAGTACAGTACCTTTAGTACAGTGGTTCTCAACCTGGGGGTCGGGACCCCTGGAGGGGTCATGACGGGGTGTCAGAGGGGTCGCCAAAGATCACCAGAAAACACAGTATTTTCTGTTGGTCATGGGGGTTCTGTGAGAAATTTGGCCCCAATTTTATCATTGGTGGGGTTCAGAATGCTCTTTGATTGTAGATGAACTATAAATCCCAGCAAGGACAACTCCCAAATATCAAGTCTCTTTTCCCAAACTCCACCAGTGTTCATATTTGGGCATATTGAATATTCTTGCCAAGTTTGGTCTAAATCCATCATTGTTTGAGTCCACAGTGTTCCCTTAATGTAGGTGAACTACAACTCCAAAACTCAAGGTCAATGCCCACCAAACCCTTCCAGTATTTTCTGTTGGTCATGGGAGTTCTGTGTGCCAAGTTTGGGTCAATTCTATCATTGGTGGCGTTCAGAATGCTCCTTGATTGTAGGTGAACTATAAATCCAAGCAACTATAACTCCCAAAGGACAAAATCAATCCCCCCCCCTCTCCCAACCCCACCAGTATTGAAATTTGGGCATATCAGGTATTTGTGGCAAATTTGGTCCAGTGAGTGAAAATACATCTGGCATATCAGATACTTACATTACGATTCATAAACATGGCAAAATTACAGTTATGGAGTAGCAACAAAATAATTTTATGGTTGGGGGTCACCACAACAGGAGGAAAAGTATTAAGGGGTCACCACATAAGGAAGGTTGAGAACCACTGCTTTAGTACAACGCAACGGAGTCCAGATGGGTGCAGAGGAAAGGTGTTCAAGGAAGGGGAAGTGAATCCAGGAGTTCAGGTAAGTCTTCAAGGTAATAGGAAAATAAATCCACACTTCCAAGAGTTAACCAAGTTTCCTATTACCTTGAAGACTTACCTGAACTCCTGGATTCACTTCCCCTTCCTCGAACACCTTTCCGCTGCACCCATCTGGACTCCGTTGTGTTGTACTAAAGGTACTGTACCGCCTGCGGTATACGGATATACCCACTTGAGGTATACCGAATTATATGTATGTAACTGTGATTTCCGCTCTCTATGTTAGAGATACCTTGTGATGTATGTGTTTTGGTGAATAATTCACGATTATATATGATCTTTTGTACAAGACACCTGGTTCTCAGTGTTTTCCTCTACGTGGGGTTGCCTCTGAAGACTGCCCGGAAGCTTCAGTTAGTCCAACGTTTGGCAGCCAGGTTACTAACGGGAGCGGGGTACAGGGAGCATATAACTCCTCTGTTGCGCCAGCTCCACTGGCTGCCAATTAGCTTCCGAGCACAATTCAAGTGCTGGTATTGACCTACAAATCCCTATACGGTTCCGGCCCAGTTTACCTGTCCGAACGTATTCTCCCCTATGAACCATCAAGGCAGTTAAGATCTTCTGGAGGGGCCCTGCTCTCGGTCCCACCGCATTCGCAATCGCGGCTGGTGGGGATGAGAGTCAGGGCCTTTTCTGTGGTGACCCCTCGGCTGTGGAACTCCCTCCCAACTGAGATTAGATCTGCCCCCTCACTTCTGACCTTCAGGAAGCTATTGAAATCCTGGATCTGGAAAGAAACATTCCCTGAATAATAGCTGAGTTTAATAATAGACTTATTAAGAGAGATAGCACAGCGGTATCAACCGCTGTGCTGGCAATCCGAAGGTTGCATGTTCGAATCCCGGACTGGTTTGGACACCCAGCTGTGAGCCCTGTCCACTGTTTACCCAACAGTTTGAAAAGAGCTCAGCTGTGATTAGATAAAACCGGGAGCCGCCAAGCGGGGAAGGATTTTTTCAAAGGACTTACAACGCCTAAATAAAGTAAAGATCGGCTGCCAAAAGGTGGAATGCGGAAAACAGAGACTCTCCGTCATGAGGATGAAGCAACAGCACCCCCTTGTGACGTAATGACGCAATCACACCCTGTGACGCAATCAGACCCTGTGATGCACCCTGTGATGCAGCCTGAAGAAAATCCTTCTAAAAAATTGTACTTGTCATATGCTGTATGTTATATGTAATTGTATGTGGAACCGGCAGGGACTGTCTGCCGTATGTGTGATGTAATCCGCTCTGAGTCCCCTTCGGGGTGAAAAGAGCGGAATATAAATAAAGTGTATTATTATTATTATTATTATTATTGACTAAGTCATCGATTATGTATGCGGAATGAAATTGAACATGTTTTTTTTTATCTTGGCGATCTGGTTTACATGTATTTTTATGAATTTTAATCTACTTGTATTTTAATCTTTTATTACTTTTATGATGTTTTACATTGTAATTTGGCATTGAATCCTTGCTGTTAACTGGCCTGAGTCCCTCTGCGGAGGTTGAGAAGATTGGTATTTAAAAGTTTTAAATAAATAAATAAATTCTGCACAAAATACTTAATTTTAAATTAGTTTAATACACTAGTGGCTTGTGATCTTGGAAGTGTGACCTTGCTGATTTGGGGATTCAAGTTCAAGTTCACTTTGTTATGGTCAATGACCAGTTTGAGAATGTGGGATAGTTTCCTCCTGTGGAACACGGGTGGGTAGAACCCTCTCTTTAAACATAGAACTTCATCATAGAACCTCACGACCACTGTGATCTGAGTCTCAGAACCTCCTGGTGGTACCCAGCTGCCAATCCATCCATCTATCCTCAACGCGGAGGAGGGCTTTTAGGGCCATTGTGCCAGCCTTATGGAATGCTCTTCCCTCCACAATCTGCACACAGACCGATCTGTTAGCCTTCCGTAAGGCTTGCAATACTCTCCTGTTTGCACAGGCGTTCGGTCTGTAGACAACTCTAGGCTGCTACTTGTAATGTAGGAGAGTTATTTTAATGTGTATCTGTCTGTTTAATTTTAATATGTGGACATTGGTCCGTTGTTTTATAGTGTTTTTATGGTTTAAGCATATGTAAGTCGCCCCGAGCCTACCGGAAGGGGCGACTAACAAGTCGAAACAATAAATAAATAAATAAGTCATACCTGTTTTTGGCAACGTTGTAGGACACTTTCACCCCAGTTGATCCATGGAACTCCACACTGCCCATCACATGATGCATGCTGATTTCTGACAGGGCTCCATGGATAACCTGCGGCGAAAGTGTCCTACGACTATACGCTCAGAATACGGGAGGCTTCCCATGTTCACTTGGAAACAATTGGGCAAGCACAGGGCGAAACCATGTGTCCATGCTTCCCCATATGTGATGGGGAAGTGTCACTGTGGGCATACCAGGGCTCTGGGCACCAAGATTGCCTGACTGCCCTGCTGATTCATTACCGAGACTGGAGAATTGCCCTGTGCAACCTAATGAGATCCAAAATGAGTTCAGTGAAGAAGTTTCCTTGGAGGTTTACTTCTGCATATTCCTTAAAAGCAATATGCAGAAAGAAAACGTCACAAGGAACACTCTTGATGTCCGTACATTTAAAAGTAGGACAGATATCCACCCTACATTTTATGTCCAGCTAAAGAGAGGGACTGCAAGCTGGTGAGGATTGGCCCTGGACTCCAAACTAAGACCATGTTACACAGTATGATTAAAAGGTGTCTATTCAGTTCTTAACCACAGGCCCGGATTAACCCCTTTTGGTGCTCTAGGCCACACTCCTCTACTGCACCCCTACCTCCTCCTCCTCTTCGCGGCGCACCCTCCTTTCTTGAGTCAAGGAAGGAGGGCGTGCGCGAGGAGGAGGTAGGAAGGGAAGCCCCGCCCCTGGTTCTGGCATTGGCCCCGGGGGCGGGGCTTCCCTCCGCCTCCTCCTCTTTGCAGCGCACCTCGTGTCCTCCTTCCTTGACAAGGGGGTGGGGGCGATGGCGAGGGGGGGCGCCATTCCCTCCTCCCTACCCCCTCACAGCACTCTCCCCCCCGCCCTGCCCCGAGAGAGAGAGAGTTGCGTTGCGGTTTGGGGGGGTGTCTGTGTGAATTGCGTCCCCCTTGGCTTGTGCCCCTAGGCCATGGCCTAGGGTGGCCTTATGGGTAATCCGGGCCTGCTTAACCACATCTTTCTGGCTCAACACAAGATGAATTATATGTAAATATGGTTCAAGCATGCCAGCATTGGGCCAGCCTGAGGCTGTTATACAGGAGGGGGTCATGGCGCATAACTATAATCTACCTCTGTTTTTATATAACAACAACAAAACTTTATTACAGTCTATGGACCTGCATCTGTTAAATAGATAACATACAAGAGTTAACAGATCACTCGCATCCAGGGAAATATACTATACAGGCACATACTACACAGTGTCAGGTTTTTATATAACAGGATACTACTAAAATATACAGCAAATCATAGACATGAAAGAAGACAGAAATATCCTATGGGGAATACATTCCAGGCTGGATCATGGTTATGTGAAACGGCAGGTACAACTGAACATCATTAAATTACTTCATTTCTTGTTTCAGAATACCACATATTTACATTGGGGAACCTAGAGATCAGTAAATAAATATTCTCTGTAGGAATTTGCTAGGTCCTACGGTGCAATTCTATGATAGCTTCGAGGGCAAGCACCCCCTAGAATAGGGGTGGGCAATTACTGGCCCTCCAGGTGTTTTGGACTTCAACTCCCAGAAATCCAAAACATCTGGAGGGCCAGTAATTGCCCACCCCTGCCCTAGAATCATCTGGAGGACCTAGAGACATTTTCCTTGGATGCAAATCAGTCAAACTGCATATGTGGATATGGTCTCTATGGTTGTAGGATTCTTACTGTCATTGGTAGTCTCTCAATTTACATTAGCTTCATGACTTTAATTGTCTATTTTTTATGTATTTATTTATTTATTTACTCTATTTCTATATCACCCCTCTCAGCCTGAAGGCGACCCGAGGCGGTTTACATGGCAACCAGTGCCCACAATATAAAACACACTTTAAAACAGTTGTATACTGTTTTTGCGCACCAGGAATGTGGCACGCACCGGAAATGTGGCACAGCTGGCTAAGTGTCCGCATCCAAATTGGGTTAAACATGGCTCTTGCCCCAGGACTGACGCAGGAGGGAAAGGAAATACATCCAAACTGGGTTAAACACAACTCTCGCCCAGGACTGACGTGGGAGGGAAAGGAAAGGAAGGGAATCCATCCACACTGGTTTGAAAAGCTGAATCATTTCTGACTCACTTACTGATTCGTAAGAGAAATAGCGGAAAAAGCTTCGAAATGGCAAGGATACTTCCGGGTTGCCAAATTGCTTCATAATTGCTTCAAAAAGGAATTTGATCTGAATTTATTCCGAATTAAGACGATTCCGAACAAACCTACCCAGGCCTAGCGATTATGAGATCAAGTACTGAGAATGGAGATGATTCCAAATATTATAATATGTGGGAGAAATGCATGATTGACATGACAAATGTAGTAGTAGTAATAGTAACAACAACAATAACAACAATAACAATAGGAAGGAGAAGAAGAAATTTTATTCGTTACCTGCCTTTACTCACTACTAGTTAGCCTTTTACCCTGCTTGTATGTCTCACTGGAGATTAATTCATTGCATCTCAACCAGTTATACATCTTCTCCAAGCTTGAATTGTGGACACTAGGGACCTGGCCCAGTCCAAAACAGGCTCCCCGTTTTCTGCATAGGTGAGAAGTGTGGCATGGAAAGTATTTCCACTTGAGTAATTTTGGTGAAGTTAATTGTCTTCTCCCGTGTATTTTATCTCATTGTCTCAAGTAACGCATCACTTTCACATTCCAGATTTGAACTTTTACACTGTGTTAACTGCTGTAGTTGCATGCTATGAGATCCTGGGATTTGTAGTTTGGTGAAGCACTAAATGCAACTTATTATTTCTAAAGCTCTGGATGCAACAATATTCAATAGCCATTAAATGGTTCTGGCCCAGCTTACCTGTCTGAACACCTCTCTCCCTATGAACCATGTCCTTCTCTCCCGCGTCAGACCTGGGCCGAGAGCCATGTTTAACCCAGTTTGGATGCAGATCTCACCCCAGGTTTGACACGAGAGGGAAGGACGTCAGCTTTTCCCGCCATTTCTCTTATGAATCAGTAAGTGAGTCAGAAATGATTCAGCTTTTCAAACCAGTGTGGATGAATTCCCTTTGTTTCCTTTCCCTCCCGCATCAGACCTGGGGCGAGAGCCATGTTTAACCCAGTTTGGATGCGGATGTCCTTCTCTCCCTCTTCAGACCTGGGCCGAGAGCCGTGTTTAACCCAGTTTGGATGCGGATGTCCTTCCCTTCTGCGTCAGACCTGGGCCGAGAGCTGTGTTTAACCCAGTTTGGATGCGGATGTCCTTCTCTCCCTCGTCAGACCTGGGCCGAGAGCCGTGTTTAACCCAGTTTGGATGCGGATGTCCTTCCCTTCTGCGTCAGACCTGGGCCGAGAGCTGTGTTTAACCCAGTTTGGATGCGGATGTCCTTCTCTCCCTCTTCAGACCTGGGCAGAGAGCCGTGTTTAACCCAGTTTGGATGCGGATGTCTTCCCTTCTGCGTCAGACCTGGGCCGAGAGCTGTGTTTAACCCAGTTTGGATGCGGATGTCCTTCTCTCCCGCGTCAGACCTGGGCCGAGAGCCATGTTTAACCCAGTTTGGATGCGGATGTCCTTCCCTTCTGCGTCAGACCTGGGCCGAGAGCCGTGTTTAACCCAGTTTGAATGCGGATGTCCTTCTCTCCCGCGTCAGACCTGGGCCTAGAGCCATGTTTAACCCAGTTTGGATGCAGATCTCGCCCAAGGTTTGACGTGGGAGGGAAGGACATCCACATCCAAACTGGGTTAAACACTGTTTAACTCAGTTTGGATGCAGATTTCCTTCTGTCCCACGTCAGTCATGGGCGAGAGCCATGTTTAACCCAGTTTGGATGCAGATTTCTTCCCTTTGCTTCCCCCCACCTTCTGGAATAAAACAACTATTTTCAAAGTAAAGTTCACCCAATGAATCAGGAAATAACACTTTGAAACCATTAACGAAGGATTCGGAAGTCTCAGAAGTTTTGAACAGTTTTGATTTTTTTTTCTGTGATAATCGGAATTGATTTTAGAGCCGAACCACCATCGCCCTCTACATCCGAAACGTGTTTTGAACCATTTTTGTGTCTGGATCAAACAGGCCTAATAATCGCTCTATCTAAAAGAAGATGACAATGGTGAAAATAATGCTGGTGTCCGTCCTTCGGCCGCTGGTCCTACCATGGATGTATGACCTTACCTCCATGGCTCTGAAAACGTACCTTTAACATCTACATGAATGGAGTTAATGTGTTACCACTGGCCTTGAAAAAGACCCTTCCCCTTATGGGTCGAAACGGGAGTTGGTACCATCGTACAGTGTTATCCTCGTCAGCCTGTCTACTAGCGGTTTGAGTCCACTTGGATTTATTGCCACTGCGGCCTGGAACTCTACCGGCTCTTCTCCTAACTCCGTCTCCCATCATCCTTGTCTCCTCTGGACGTTTTCGACCATACCTCCCCTGGACTTCCACCCTATCATCCCCTCTTGCTCATTTGTGATTTCGGACTTGTTCATTCCCATTTTGGACTTGGGATACTGAAGGGTAGGAACCCTCCGGGATGACGATATTGTGACCACTGTGATGAATGATTTTGTAATAGTAATATGTTATTGATTATGCACTGTTGAATCCATTGTGAATATATATTTTGATAAGCTACACTCTGCTGTTCCTTGTATACATTGGTGTCCGTCCTTACCATTTGGCCCAAAGTTGCTCAAAGTTTGTTAGAACAAAGAAGAAACAAATTATGATATAAGAGGGATTCTAAATCAGAATGAGATAGAAGAACATACCAATTCAGGAATAATTGAAAATAGTTCAGCATGGAACAAAAGGAGGTGTCATGAACTATTTTATATCCTTCTTCAAAGATGTACCAGAATTTTTTTTAAAAAATGAAGATCATAACATGCTTTAACAAATCTCCAAGGGGCTTGGGACTCTCCCTAGGAGAGGGACTCCAGGGGGAAGGTGGCCGTCTCATTCTTTTGTAAAATAGGACTTCTACTAATTCTCACTAGAAAACTCTATCTCACAGGAAAGGCCATAGAGGAACAAAGTGTCCTCGAATATTCTGTCCAGAGGCAATAAGTAGCAAAGTTATTTTGAGACTATCTCTCTCAGAATACCTTTTTGCTGTTTTAGGGATTCTGAGATTTGTAGAGGTAAAAGTAACATTTCCAAACTGTACAGCACCTCCACTTTGTATTTGGGAACAATCGGATGAGTTGACATTTTTAAACTGGCCCAAGATGTGTAAATGATTATACCAACAGCTCTAAGAAATTCCTGTTTCATTTGACCATCTGGGTGTTTTGGACTTAAACTCCCACAATTCCTAGCAGCCAACTGGCTTTTATAAATTGTGGGAGTTGAAGTCCAAAATATCCAGAGGGCCGAAGTTTGACCATGCCTGATCTAATGTCATGATGATGAAGAAAGCACTCGTATTCTTTTCAGTCGATATAGGTTTTCTTTCCAAAAAATTAATACTATGGAACTGGCTGGGGAGGGGTGTGAATTCACAGATATTTAATTGTCCGATATTTGCACAACAAATAAAACCACAAATAAATTCATAATATTTTCATAGCATACATGGTTGGTTTATATTACACTAGCTGTACCCGGCACGGTGATGTGAGAATGTCAGTGTATGTATGTTGTAGTGATGTGTGAATGTTTGTTGTGTGGATATTTATGTGTGTGTATGTGTGTTTTTATTTGTTTTTGTGTATGTGTTTTTGGGGGTTTGTGTGCATGTTTGTGCTCTGGTATGGTTTTGTGTGTGGGTGTGTGTGTTTGGGGTTTTTTTGGGTATGTGTGTATGTTTTTGTGTGTTGTTTTCTGTGGGTGTTTTGTGTTTGAGTACGTGTATATATATGTGTGTGTATGTGTATGTATATGTATGTATGGGTATATATGGAGAGGTGGGGATGTGTGTAGATATGTGTATTTATTATTGTGGATGTGTATGTTTATGTGTGTAGATATTTGTGTTTTTATGTGTTTGTGTTTTTATTTGTGTTTTTATGTGGGGTTTTTTTTATTTGTTTATGTGTGTGTGTGTATGTGTACAGAAGGAGGGCGAAGAGGAGGGCGATGGGGAAGCGCTCTATGTCCTTACCCCGCGGTAAGAGGAGGGCGCTGGGAGATGCGGCTCCCCCTGGGCCTCGTCCCCGGGTAGCGTAATGGAGGAAGCGGGCATGGCGGAGAGGGCGGGGCTTCCGGCACTCCCACAATGCTCTGCGCGGGCATTGTGGGCTACTTCCGGGCGGCAGCGGGAAAGGCGTCCCTGCGACCTGTCTGCATGCGGCGCCTGGAAGGTAAGTCTAGAACACCTCCCGGTGTAGTTGACTTACCTTCCAGGCGCCGCATGGAGGCGGGTCGCGGGACGCTTTTTCCGCGCTGCGTTCTGGGCTCGCGGCGCCGTCCTTGGCCTTCTGGCCCTCTCCTCGGGACTAAGGGATGCGGCGGAGAAGGCGGGCAAGGCGGCAGCCGGGTGTCCCGTGTTCAGGAGCGGCGTGGAAGCGCGGAGGAGGTGGGTAAGGAGTCGGCGGCGAGGGTGGGGTGGGAGGGAGGAGGAGGGCCGGGGCCAAGGGGAGCCGGGGTGGGAGGGTGGGTTAGAGGAGGAGGATGTGCGGGGCGTTGCGGCGTGGATGCGACGGAGGAGGTGGGCATTGCGGCGGTGGCAAGGGGGCGGGTTCTGGATTGTGTTGGGTTTTGTGACGTGTTGTTGGCGGCCATTTTGTGTTTATGGGGTTGTGCGCATGCGTAGCAATGTTTTTTTTGTGGAAATGTTTTGGGGGGGTTATGTTGGTTTTTGGGTTGTTTTTGTGGGTGGGTGATGTACCTCGTGGTGGGGAGGAGTGGCCCTGGGTTTTGTTGTGGGTGTGGGGAATGTAGTTTTGGCGTGCATTTGCCCCTTTGCACGACCATTTCCCTTTTATATATATATAGATGTATGCAAGACAGTTATATTTTGAAATACAACCTCAATTTAAAATTTTATTAATTTATTTAGGAACGTATAGCAGATTCTCATATAAGTAGAACCCAGGGGGATTTATTTATTTTATTTATTATTTATTTATTCGATTTTGTATACCGCTCCTCCCTGCAGGCTTGGGGCGGTTTACACAACAACTAGTTAAAGTACACCTAAAAACACATAAAAATACACAGAAATACATAAAATGCATATAAAAAATTTGATCAAATAAGGACATGGTCATGGTATCCGGAGAACTTAATTGAATGCAAGCTTAAACAGAGTTGTTTTACATGCCCTCCGGAAAGGAACTAGCTCCGTGATGGCACGAGCATCATCCGGCAATACATTCCATAGTGCCGGGGCCACCGCGGAGAAAGCTTGTTGTCTTGTCGTAGAGAGATGCCAGGAGCGGACTGATGGAACTGTCAGGAGATTTTGTTCTTCTGAACGTAGTGATCTCGGGGGAACGTACGGGGTGAGACAGTCCCTCAGTTACACTGGACTTAGACCATGCACGGCCTTAAAGGTCAAAACCAGCATCTTGAAAACAATCCGGTACTCGACTGGTAGCCAGTGCAATTGCTGCAAGATGGAAGCGATATGCTCTCTTACCGGTGCTCCCACCAGTAATTGAGTGACAGCATTTTGTACCAGCTTGAGTTTCCGGATTGTCGACAAGGGAAGGCCAATGTAGAGGCCGTTACAGTAATCTAGCCTTGAGATGACCGTCGCCTGGATTACCGTGGCCAGGTCATCCCTGGATAGGTAAGGAGCCAGTCGCCTAGCCTGTTGAAGATGGAAAAATGCTATTCTGCTAACCGTGGAGATCTGGGTCTCCATGGATAGCAGTGGGTCCAACTGGACCCCCAGACTTTTTACCAAGGGTGACGGGCTTAGTTGCTCACCATCCAGGGTAGGCAACTGGTACTCACTCATACCAGGGCGACCCAACCACAGGATCTCCGTCTTCGATGGATTCACCTTCAGCTGGCTGGAGCGCAGCCATCCAGTCACGGCTTCAAGGCATTGATGGAAACAATCGGGTACGGTCTCCGGCCTGCCACCCATTCTCAGCACTAGCTGGGTGTCATCAGTGTACTGATAACACTCCAGACCAAAATTGTGGATGCTGGATAAATGCAGTTTCCGATTGCTTGAGTTACTATAAAAATAGGCCTAACTAATATTGTACTCCATAATACCATGCCATACCCTCTGTATTGACTTGGTATTGATATTGAAATATAGTAATTAAAAGAAAATAAAGACAAGCTGAGACAAACAACGTAGTCTAACACATTTTTGACATTTAATTGTACTATTCAAAAGTTTTTATTGTTGTTAAAATTATGTTTTTCAATTTTTTGCCAGTTGCTTGAAAGGTTCAGTTGCTTGAGTTCCAGTTAGCTGAGAGTTGACTGTACCTCATTTAGTTTAATGATCTCTCTATGTATATGGTTAGGAAAAGATTGGGAAATCATTACCCAAATGCGACCAGCAGATGGCGTTAGTGTGCTTCTAATCTTTGGTAGATGAATCTGTCCTTTTTTTAAAAAAAGGTACTACCATGCATGCGGATACTGGTATATTATCTTTCAAACAGTAAGCCTCCAAAAATGACTACTTTATGTTAAGCAAAAATTGATAAGAGGACTCGAATATCTATATCACAAGAGTGAAGACATTAATATTTTTAAACCATAGACCTTAGATCAGGGGTGGGCAATTATTTTTTCCAAGGGGCCACACGAGAGCCAAAAAAATATTATGGAGGGCCGCACCTAAAGGCTGAACTACATTCTAATCTACATTATATTTATTTATTTATTTACTATATTTACTATATATTACACAACACATCATTAATATTAGCATATTAATATATCAAGAAATATCCATATAATATTAGTATTAATATCATAATTATTATATTATAGTATATATATATAGACATTATAATATATTGAAATTATAATATAATATAACATTATTGTAAGGAACTGGAGTTGTGGCTTTGATCATGCCTTGCTTAGGCCCCATCTCCAGCCCCTCCCATTCTGCAAACAGGGAGATAAGCAAGCAGCTGTGGCCTTGCCAGCAACGGCTCGAGCTTTTGGCGCGAATGCCAGGAGCCTCTAGCTATTAGCTTAAGTTCAATAGGAGAATGTCTATATAAGGCTGTACCTGGGGACTCCTCCCCAGTTCTGTTTTTTTCCTGCCTGGATTAAGGACTCAATAAACTACCTTTTCCTTCAAATAAGTGAGCGTTTACACCCTACCGGAGCTGACAATTATATTATTATATTATATTATTATATATTAAATATATTATTTATTGTATTATTATAATAAAGTTATTATAAAATAATAATAAAAACACTAAAATGAAATAAAATGAAATAACAGTAGGGGAGCTCCCACTGTTAGCCCCAGCTTCTGCCAACCCAGCAAGGAAGCCGTGGGCCGCATGACATTACTTGGAGGGCTGGATATGGCCCACGGGCCGTAGGTTGCCCACCCCTGCCTTAGATCCTAGGAATGGAAGGCAATGTGTTTTCATGGCCAGAGAATAGGACTTTGGGGAGGCAGTAGGGATGAAAAGACAATCTAATTTTTTTTAAAAAGTTGAAAAGCTTCTTTATCAAGTGATGAGCTTCCAGAAATTTTCTAGATTGAAAGGAACTACATGAACAAAAATCTTTTAGTGTGTAGGGCTTGCATAAAATATAGTTTTCTTCACAGAAAATTCTATCCCCTCTGCAGAAAATGCTGTATTCTCTCTCTCTGTGTGTAAATTTTATATAGATTAATCCTTGAATTGTAGTTTTTGAAGACTATATCAAAGCAAGGAGAAAATTGCTAAAATGACTCACTGCTTCCTTTGAGAATGAAATAAGAGAATAATTATAATTATTTTTGTATTGAGCAAAATTGACAAGGAAAAAAACATGGATGTGCCTCACAAATGGAACTTTGAAAAACAAGACCGAGGGCCTGATACTTGCAGCCCAAGAACAAGCGATTAGAACAAATGCCATCAAAGCCAGAATTGTAAAGTCAAGTGTAGACTCTGCAATGAAACAGATGAAATGATGGATCACATGCCCAGCTGCTGCAAGAAGATTGCGCAGATGGACTACAAGCAGAGATATAATACCATTGCTCAGATGATCCATTCTAACTTGTGCCACAAACAGGGCCGGTTCGTCCATTAGACGAACTACGCAGGCGCGTAGGGGCGGCGTCACCGGGGAGGGGTGACGTCACCCGGAAGGGCGCCGCCGCGCCGGCTCCCGCCGCCCGCGGTGCCCGCACCGCCCGTGCCGCTGCCCGCCGCCGCCGCCGCGTCGGCAGGCCTCCGCGGCCGGCCCGCAGCCGCCGTCGCACGTGCCGCGCCTTTTTTAGGCAGCTCGGGGCACTCCGGCTGCGCTTCCGCATGCGCGGAGCTGTTTGCGCATGCGTACTAGCTCCTGCTTTGGAGCCAGTGCACGTGCGCAGATTGACGCATGCGCACTGACCGCCAAAGTGGGAGGTGCGCACTGGAGGCAGCGCGCGCGCAGATTGGCGCATGCGCACTGGGGGGCGCAATTTTTTTCCGCGTACCCCCCAGGAACAGCTTGGTCCTCCCCTGGCCACAAATACCATCTGTGACAAAGAACTGGTGGGATTAGAAGCCAGAAAAAGTTACAGAGAATGAACACGTCAAACTACTTTGGGACTTCTGAATTCAAACTGACAGAGTTTTGGAGCATAATACTACTGACCTCATGATTGTGGAAAAAAACAAAATATGGATAATGAGTGCCAACACAAAGCACAGCAGAAAGTCTCCTTGAGTGCTGTTGTTTCCAAGTTGTGGTACTTTCTGCATTGTTGTTTCTCTTCGAGACCCGTTCAGCGTGTCTTCTCGAAAGTGGATAGTGCGTCTCCATGCCTCCCGATGTGAGGCCAGGGTGGACCATTGTTGTGATCAACCTGACCGAGCCTGGAATGTTGTGTCAGGAAGTCCTTATATCTCTTTTTTGGGGCACCTCTCTTGCGCTGACCTATGGCGAGTTCACCATAGAGTAGTATCTTTGGGAGACAGTGGTCCTCCATCCTAGAGATGTGCCCTGCCCAGCGCAGCTGTGTTTTCAATAGCATGGCCTCAATGCTGGTGATCCCTGCTTGCTCAAGGACAGCAACATTCGTCACATAGTCAGTCCAGTGTATACTTAGGATTGTGTGAAGACAGCACTGATTAAAGCATTCAAGGAGTCATAGGTGTTGGTGATAGATGACCCATGTTTCAGACCTATATAGGAGAATAGACAGTACGATAGCTCTGTACCGGGCATGGTTTAGAACCCAAAAATAGGGAATCGAAAATCTAATTGGGGGGGGGGGGGAATATTTTTTTGATTAGTAATAGAAAGACTTACAAAAAAATCCAAAAATTTCTAAAATGTAACGTAATTATTAACGAAATTTGTTAGTAGTTCTAAAGTAGGCAAAGCAGGGAAACAGGACTGACACTGTTTTAAGCACAGGCAAATCAAGGGGCAACATTTCCCTTGGTTTCCTTGCAGGGAGATATAATGCATTAATATATTATTATTAATATTATTATTAATATTATTAAAGGACAGGGTTTCTTTGCAGTGACATATAATGCATTAATATATTATTATTAATATTATTAAATAAAATAGTTGCCAATGCCCACCTCTGGTGCAGGCCTTGCTAATCTGTAGAGTTCTCCTCACTCCAGCTTTTTCCCATTCAGTTTTACCATAGCAGTCCAGGACCTCCGTTTGAACTCTATGGCCTTTCTTGATTCTGAACTCTTCCTTCTCCTCTCAGTGCTCTTTTCACTCCTGCTGCCCTTCTCCCAGCAGTTCTTATGTCCTTCTACTCTGTCCTTCTATCTAAACCCCCTTCCTGGGTGTTTAAATCGCTTTTTCGTCAGTCCTCCAGCCCCTCTAGGAGTCCCGATCTGATCTCTCTATCGTTTCCGGCTCCTTTTTCACTTCCTGGAGGAAGCCTTTCACTCTAATTAGGCTCCAAGCATGGAAAGGCCCCGATTTGACTGTGAGTTATGTCTGCAAAGCTATTTTGGAGGGGGAAATTTTCCTGTTGGGTGGGCATCCGAAATACTTACTAATCTAACGAAAATTTGGGCCCAGGGGGTGCGGAAAAGAAAGTCCACTTCCGGGATTGGCCCTGCGAAGCGTATAAACTTGAAAGTCCCATACATACGAATCCCTTCCTATTTCTTTTCATTTTCATAACTTTTTTCTCATGCCTACTCTGTACATACCGATGTTGGTGCTTTGCCTCAGATGTTTGTTATTCCAGACTCTTTTGTGAAGCCTTCTGAATGCACTATATGCCTTTGCTAATCTGTGATCTATCCCTTTATCAATCTTGGCATCTGAAGAGATGATGCTTTCCAGGTAGGTGAACTGCTGAACGGACTTAAGCACAGATTTGCCTATGCTGACGTGGGAATGATGGTGTTCTTCTTGTAGTGCGGGCTGGTAGAGAACTTCAGTTTTCTTCAGGCTGACTTCCAGCCCAAACAGCTCTGCAGCTGTTGCAAAGCAGGATGTTAGACGCTGCAGGGCTGCTTCTGAATGGGCGACAAGGGCAACATCGTCAGCAAAAAGCAGCTCACAGACTAGATAATTTAGAGCCTTAGTGCGAGTCCTCAGACGGCTTAAGTTGAACAAGCTACCATCAGTACGATATTGTATATATCCTGTATGCCGTCTTCTTCTTCGAGATCTGCCATAGCCCTTTGGAGCATCATGCTGAAGAAGATTGTAAATAGGGTTGGTGCAAGAACACAACCTTGTTTTACTCTGTTAGTTATTAGAAAGGGCTCTGAGAGAGCATCGCCGTGTCTGACTTGACTGTACTGGCCCTCATGTAGCAGGATAATCATTTTGAGGAATTTGGGGGGACATCCTAGATGTTCCAGGATCTGCCACAGACCTTTTCTACTCACAGTGTCGAAGGCTTTGGTGAGGTTGACAAATGTTACATAGAGTGCTTTGTTCTGCTCTCTACATTTCTCTTGCAGTTGTCTAAGGGCAAAAACCATATCTGTGGTGCTCCTATTAGCTCTGAAGCTGCATTGGCTTTCCAGGAGAAGTTCTTCTGCAATAGCAGGAACTAATCTGTTCAGGAGTATCCTTGCAAGGATTTTTCCAGTAATGGAGAGCAGTGTTATACCTCGATAGTTTGAGCAAACGACTCCATATTTACAGCTGAAACCTCTCTGAGAACCATCCCTTTGCTTTTGAGGTCTGATGTGCTAAGTTTCCCACTGAAAAGGCCATCCGACAGTTGTTGCTTTCGGAGTTCATTTTCTCTATTAAGTGCACTTCAGTTGGCCCTCAATTTTCCCATTTAGGAATCAGCTATTCCACCTACAATAGCCTCTTTTTTTAAAAAAAGGATATTTCAGGCACTTATGAAATACCGGAAGGTTCTCTGCAGCCTTATTGAAAGCAAGCAATTTCAGATAATCTTGAGAAGTGTATCTTCTGTCTGATAGTGAGAATGAATTTATGAGGGAGTATTAGGAAAGGGCTTTTAGTTTTAATAACCATATTTTAAACATCCACACAGACAATACAAATCCCTTACTTACTAGATGCATTTGCATTAATATTTATGGATGAATGTCTGAAATCCAGAAGCTATTGAAGTCAAAGGACATTTGCAGGGATTAGAATGGACTCCCCAGTGTCACTGAATATGCAGAATTCTGGTCCCATTAACATCACTATTGCAAGGGGAATGCTATCAAAGGAGAGGCTGACACCGCATTTGCACATTCAGGCTTAGGCTTAGATAACCCATGTGGGAATTCTGGAGGAAGGTAAAACAATTTCAATTAGATCAGTGAGATATCTACTCTTCAAGGGGGTTTCTTGGCCTATATTTTGCTTTCATGAAAGGAAATCTGAGGTGGATTTAGATAGTTTTGTATAATCATGATGTGAAGAGAGGCATTGAAGATTTTTTTTCATGTCAGGAGCGACTTGAAAAATTGCAGGTCGCTTCAGGTGTGAGAGAATTCACCATCTGCAAGGACGTTGCCCAAGGGATGCCCAGATGTTTGATGTTTATACTAGGCCTGGTTGATCCCCCCAAAAATGGTTCAAAACTCGCTGCGAATGTACTTCGAATATGATAGACTTCCGAAAATTTCCATGAAAATTTCAAATTTGTTTCATCCTCACGGCGGCCAGAATCGTCTTAGCGCGGTACTGGAAGAAGACCGAAATACCAGAAGAAAAAGAATAATTATTTAAAATTTTGGAATTTGCAGAATTAGATAAATTAACTAACCTGGTGAGAGGAAATTTAAGTTTAGAATTTGAAGAAACTTGGAAACCCTTTTTATGTTACATCAAGAATAAGGAAAAAATAGAGTTGCATGGTTTTTGGCTGTAAGAGAAAAGTATATATATATTATTTAGACCCAAAGAAATATGCAAACCCTCTTTTGGTCCCGGGTGAAGTCAACCTGTTTTTATATGTTTATATGTCTATGTCTTATCCCCATGTATCCCTACCCATCTCCCCCATCCCTTTCCTTACCCACCACTATGTAGTTGTGTTTATGTCTGTGTAAATGGAACACAGACGAGTTTGTGTTTATATGTAAATGTCATTTTAAACAATAAAAGCTATTTTTTTAAAAAAAGAAAATTTCAAATTTGATTCGGAAAAATTCCGAAATTTATAATTAATTCGTTAATGGCGTCCGCACATGCGCAATGCGCGGAAACTTGCAAAAACCGGGGTTGAAAGCTGTTGCACCCTAGACCTGAAGGATCCCTCAGTAAACCACCTTAGACCAGCCATGATTAAATGCTTTATTTAGAATAAAGGAAAAGAATAAAAGAGATAAAAATATAGTCCATTGATGCCCCCAGCATCAGTGTATTGCAATGCAATAGTCCAAAGAAAAAGAGTCCAATACATTCAGAAATAGTCTTGGTGCCCCAATGGGCTAAATCCAGGATAAGTTCTTGGCACAAAGGCTTGGCAAATACTTGAGTCCAATGACTTGAAGGCCCAATGGCCCAGGTAAAGTTCCGTGGAGCTTGGCAAGGAAGCTTAACGTTGACGTGAGATGCGGAGCAACTCTTGGACACAACTAAATAGGCCCCCCAAAGCTTTGATCTTGAAGGCGCTGACTTTGACGCAGCCCTTTCCCATGGACAGTTTGCCGGCTTGACTTTCTCATGCCTCCCGAAGAAGGAAGGTATGTCAGCCCATTAGTGCCGACACCTGGAGACAGAGGAGGGAGTGATGCTTCTCGTTCCCAGCACCTCTTATCAGGCCTAAAGGAATGAAGGCTGCGCTCACCCTTGACTGCTGGCTGACACAGAGACTTCTGCAGAGGCATGCTTTCAGGCCCAGCTGAGGTCTTGGAATTAACATGGCCTGGGCCTGGTCTGACTTTGGAGTCAGGCTGGAGCATGACAAAAGCCCAGGTCTTCCCTCCGCTTCTGAATGGGGCTGTTCAGAAGTAGAGAGTTGAAAGCCCAGGTCTTCCCTCCTCTTCTGTTCAGAAGCAGAGAGAAGACCTGGGCTTTCAAATCCGCTTCTGAACGGCCCCGGTTTGAAAGCTGCCTGCCCTGCCCGATGATGCACTGCGGGGCATGCACGCTCGCCTAGGAGAGGTGCACGTGCCGAAAAACGCCGGCCTGTGCCCGGCCCACGCACCTGGCCCGAACCAAGGCCCAGGGGACCGGCCCCGCGCTGCATCCGGTGACGTGCTCCTGCCTTCCAGCGAGAGGAGTGTGCGTGTTGCAAAACGGCGCCCCTCACCCACATGCGGGCAGCTCACAGCGGCCGCAGCTCCAGCAGACGAAGATGACCCTTTTCAAAAATGGTGATTTCTTTCCGAAAAATGGCGGCAGTGGCTTCAAATTCGGTAATTGACTTCCGGGTTGCTTACAGCGGTTCAGAAACGCTTAATAAGTAATTTAGAATTGGATTTAATACGAATTTGATCAAGATACGAAAAACCTAACCAGGCCTAGTTTTTACTATCCTTGTGGGTGGCTTCTCTCATGTCCCCGCATGGGGAACTGAAGCTGACAAAGGGGGCTCAACTCGCTCTCCCCAGATTTGGACCACTGACCTATTGGTAAGCAGTCCTGCCAGCACAAGGGTTTAACAAACCCACAAGATTTGTAGAATTTGAAAAATAAAAAGCTTCTTAAGTTTAAAATAGAGTTGGAAATAATATTGGAGAAATGTTTTTCAAAAAAGAGTTTGTCGTAAGTGTTAAGAGACCCTGATGAGGATAATTCTGGACTAAGAAGAACCACAGTTCACAGCCGATTTTGTGCAAATTTACATATTGTTGTTTTATGTAAGAAACATCATTTTCTGCCCCAGAAACTGTATTTTTTGCATGGAAAATAATATCTATATGCAGAATGATGTTTTGTTTCCAGAAAGTGTTGCAGTTGGGTATTTCATCTGCTCAAAATGTACATGTAGTTTTTGTGTGCAGAAAATAGCATGTTCTTCAGAAGAAACAATTATTTTCATCACACAGAATTATCTTGTTTATGTCAAAAATATTGTTTCTGCACACAAATTTGTAAATTTTGAAAATTTTGTAAATTTTTGCAAATAACAAATCCTGAATTGTGGATAGTCTTTGAACATGTCACCGTTTATGAGGTCTTTCATGTAGCCATCATAGTCTTATTAGAATTCAAGTTCAGCTACTGGCCTCTGATGAAATTACTTGTTCCTTCCTTTAGCAGTGAAATTACAGTCCACCCTCCACATTAACTTCTGCAGATTTGATTATTTGCAGAATTGATTTGATCTATCTAGTAATCCCCAGAATATCCAGTACGTATAATAGTTGCCTAGGTCTTCCAGTGAATCTTTATGGTCAATGTCTGGCAGGAATTGACCATACAGCACCGGGAATGTGGCGCAGCTGGCTGGGAGTCAGCTGCATAGATCTCTAAATACAGTTGTGCTAGTGGATCCTAAAGGTGTTTTCTCAGATTAAAATACTAGCAGTTTTTTAAAAAAATTATATTATTTCCATTTTTGTGGGAATCCTGCCAGGCCAGGATTACTCATAAGGCCAACCTAGGCCATGGCCTAGGGGTGCAAGCCAAGGGGGGAAGGTGCAGATCACAGACCAAAAAATAAATAAAATAAAAATGTTGAAACAAATAAAAACGCAATGCGTATGGACATGAGGAAGGAAGGATACCGGAGGTCCTCCTTTTCGGCGCTGCCCTTGCCCCTTCCTGAATACCAGCTCCTGCCTCTGCTATTGTTACGCAAACGGCGTATGCGCAGGGGCTCTCGACACTGGTGTCAACATTGACAGGAGGAACAATTAACTCCCTCCACTTGCTGGCTCCTTCAGTGCAAGTACAGGAAACTCCATTGCGCAGTCTGCGCATGCCCTAACACCATGAAAGCTGGTATTCCTCCTACAACAGAAGGAGGAGACTCCTCCTTACTGGAGAGAGAAGTGCAACTGCTGGCTATGGCACATGCACAAACCCCAGTACAGGAGAGAAGCCCAACGCGACAAGTCCCGGTATCTGGGAGAAGCGCAGCATCGGTACAGCTGCTGACTACAACGCATGCGCCATCCCCGATATCGGGTAGGAGCCAAGTGCCTCAAGCCCCGGCATTGTGGAGGAGGCTCCTCCCCCCATGCCTGCATCCATAGTGCCTGCCAAGAGGGAAACTCCTGGGGTGGACCTAGTGGGGCCACACCGGGAGAGCTGGATGCGGGGCCCTAAGGGGGATGAGTGGATGAAAGGAAGTTTGGGGGGGGGGTTGCGGTAGAGGTTGGCTTAAAGGAGGCGTAATTCCAAAGTGTGGCCTAGGGTGCAAAAAGGTGTTAGCCCGGGCCTGAATCCTGCATCCCTGGACCCAGAAAAAGTGGAGGGCTGCCTATAGTTAAGGTTTAAAATGCAACTGGCTGTGCAGCTGTATATGTCTGACCCCAATGGCAATTTTGAAGACATTCCTGTTGTATACATATGGATTTGTGGCATATACATATATTTCTCTTTCATATGTGCATTGCAAGTTTTGCATTTTACGCTAAGCATTACAAGAGTAGAAATAAATAAGCACAGTTTCAGTTAGAACTTTATGTCAATGGTATTGAAATTCTTCACCTGGTTTCTTGGATGAGAATTTGGGGTGAGGGGGGGACTTACCACATTTCTACATGGAAAGATACATTTTTCAATGGTTTCTTGGGGCTGGGGCTCACAGTGGCAATAATACAAGTTCTTACAGCCTTTGTAAAGATTTTGTGTATGGCAGATTATTTCAAAAAAGACAAATGTGAGAGAAAGCAACAATGACAAGAGTTGTTCATGTCTAATTTTGTCTGCTACAACACTCTTTGGGGTGGTGCTCTATAGGTCCAGTCTTCAAGTACAGTTGTTTTCCCACCTGTTCCAGCTGGATTTGCTGCTTGTTTGTTGTGAGAATATGACCGAGGCAACCTAACATCCACATTTCCTACGGCTAATGTTTAATAATGCAAAGGGCAATTTCACACCTTAGCAGTGAGAAAGTCGATGCTTTACAACTGATAGTTCAGCTGCAATTCAATATCTGCAAATGCCTTGGTCCCATATGATACTGACCCACTTAGGCACAGTATCTTGAGAAAGAGCTGCCAATGGAGAGGAAAAATGAGAGGGGTTTTTCCAGCTTTTGCTGCGACAGGGTTGGCTCAAGTTATTTTGTTTTCAAGTGCAAATGAAAAAATGGCTCTTCGGGTTTTACATATAGAAGTCTATTGGGTTTTGCATTGTATCTTATCGGTATACTGATGATGGGAGAGTATTCACCACTGTACTTGTGGTAGGTTAGTTTTGTAGATCAGGTCGGGTTGTATTTCCAACACAGGGTCTTTGCTGCTTGAGGCACTCTCCTTTCTCTGCCTAATAGTAGGGTAGGTCTGAAATAGCATATTTAGTATGTTGAGAATTTATTTATTTATTTATTTCGGGTATTTATACCCTGCCCTTCTCAACTCCCCCCCCCCGGGGGGGGGGCGGACTCAGGGCGGCTTCCAGCCAGCACATATTAAATGCCTACAATTAAACACAATAAAATACACAACAAGAACAGTACTTATAAATAGTTAAAAACATTGAGTTAATACACTAAAATCTACTAAAATAATAGACCCAGTCTGGTGGCCGTTGTCTCGTCGAGTTCTGTAATTAGAGACTCCATTCAGCTTGTCCATAATCCATTTCCATAGCTATTGTCGTCATTGTCCTCGTAAAGTCCACAACATTACCCAAAGACCTGGTCCCACATCCGCGTTTTTAATTTCCTTCTAAAGGAGAGGAGAGATGAAGATGACCTTTGTTTCCCGGGGAGTGAATTCTACAGGTGGGGGGCCACCACCGAGAAGACCCTGTCCCTCATCCCCACCAACCGTGTTTGTGACAGGGGCGGGGCCAAAAGCAGGGCCTCTCCAGAAGATCTTAAATTCCTAGGTGGGCCGTAGAAGGAGATACTGTACGTTTGGATAGGTACACTGGGCCGGAACCGTATAGGGTTTTATAGGTCAAGACCAGCACTTTGAATTGTGTTTGGAACTGGATCGGCAGCCAATGGAGCTGACATAACAGAGGAGTAGTACGCTCTCTCTATGATGCTCCCATGAGTAGTCTAGCTGCCGCCCGTTGGACTTGTTGGAGTTTCTGAACAGTCTTCAAAGGCAACCCCATGTAGAGCGCATTGCAGTATCTATTTGGGATGTAACAAGAGCGTGGACCACTGTGGCCAGATCAGACTTCCCAAGGTATGGGCACAGCTGGTGCACAAACTTTAATTGTGCAAAAGCTCTCCCAGCCACTGCTGAGACCTGGGGTTCCAGGCTCAGTGATGAGTCCAGGATTATTCCCAAGCTGCGAATCCGTGTCTTCAGGGGGAGTATAACCCCATCTAACACAGGCTGTAACCCTATGCCCTGTGCGGCCTTACGACTGACCAGTAGGACCTCTGTCTTGTCTGGATTCAATTTCAATTTGTTAGCTCTAATCCAGTCTGACACAGCAGCCAAGTACTGGTTCAGAGTCTGGACAGCCTCCTTGGTAACAGGTGAGAAAGAGTGAAAGATGTGGACGTCATCTGCATAGAGATAACACCTCATTCCGAAACTCTGGATGATCCTACCAGCGGCTTCATGTAGATGTTAAATAACATCGGGGACAGTATTGAATCCTGTGGGACTCCACACAACAATGGTTGTGGGGGTCAAACAGGTGTCACGTAGTAACACCTTCTGGGACAATCCCTCGAGAAACAACTGGAACCATTGTACCCCCAAGTCCCATGTCTGCAAGGCGTCCCAGAAGGTTACCATGGTCAATGATATTGAAGGCCACCGAGAGGACCAGCAGAACCAATAAAGAGACACTCCCCTGTCTAGTTCCCAGCAAAGATCATCTACCAAGGCGACCAAGGCTGTCTCAGTCCCATGTCCTGGCCTGAAGCCAGACTGTGCTGGATCTAGATAATCAGTGTCTACCAGAAACCCCTGGAGTTGTGAAGCCACCACACGTTCCACAACTTTGCTCAAATAGGGGAGATTGGAAACTTCACAGTGAGCCACCGAGTCATCAGGGATCTCGCTCTTTGGTGGACGACTCGGAATAGCTCAGCCAGACGGTTCTTTGCAGACGCAATATTGGCAGCAAGAAATGATTTCTGTGCCGCCTTTATTGCCACGTCATAGAACCTTAGAAAGGTGCCAGACGTGCTCGGGCTGATTTGGAATGCTTTCGGCACCACACGAACTCTAGCCTCCTCTTCTTTCGACTCATTGCTGCCAGCTCCTCAGTAAACCAAGGGGCTAGTTTAGCTCGGTTACTTGAGAGGGGGCGTTCTGGAGTGATTGTGTCAATTGCCCTGGTCATCTCACTGTCCCAAGAGAGACCAAAGCATCGACAGAGTCACTTGGCAAGGAGAGAGGAAAATCCCCAAGAGCCATCAGGAATCCATTAGGATCCATAAGTCTTCTGGGGTGGACTTTTCTAGTGGGTTCACCACCCCTGCGGAGGCTAAGAGACGCAGCAAGTCTAAACCTGATCAAGTGGTGGTCCACCTGACAGAGAGGTCTTGGCATGTATATTGAAGTCTCCCAGCACTAGAAGCTGTTGAGACTCTAATGCCAGATCCGAGACCACCACTGCTAGCTCAGGTAGTGTTGTGACCCAGCTATGGCAGCAATAAAGTCCAGGAGTAGAAAAGGATAACAAATGTTTATTTAACAAGACATGGGAGTTGGTCTAACAAAAAATAGCCTTTCGTTGGCTGGAGAAAAACCCTCACTAAACCCAGGAATCCCTAAACCAAAAAATGCCGAAGATAAAAGAACTTCAACATAAATAGCAAATGTCCGTCTGTGATACCCAGTAGAGGAAGGTTCAAGAAGCAAAGTCAGTCACCGGTCCAAGGTCGTCAGGTAGGAGAAAATCAATCAGGATAAGGAGGAGACGTCACCGGGTCGAACAGGAGAGTATTCACATGAGGATCAAGAGGCACACGGCAGTAGCTAAACAAAAGAGTAGACTTAAATCCAGAAACCCCCCACCTTTTCCCCAAATCAGCTAGAGCTGCCATAGCAGCTCTCCCAAGAACACAAAATGAATAAAGAACCCAATAACTCACGAGTAGTCTGGAAAATCAGGAACAAGAATACCAGGAACCAGGATACATCAGCTAGAACAATAATAACTCCTTGACCACCGCAGGGATCAAGCCAAATACTCATATTTCTTATAGGACTCTCAATCAGAGTCCTCGGAGACCCCACTCAGCTCCAAAGCATCAGCATTCCTATTCCCTGCAGCTGTAGCACCAGGCCCAGATCTCCAAGCCAACTAAAGCTCTTCATTTTCCCCTCCTCCCATTCAGGAGGAGGGGAAAATCTGATTTCTGCTGCTCTAAAGACCAAGGCACAAGGGAACAATGGTTGAAATGGCAGGGAAAGAGATTCAACTGAAATGATTAGGAAGAACTTCCTGAAAAGTGGCAGGAAGTGTGGCAACCTATGCCACAAAGGCTGTCTATTGGGAGTGCTTTGATTGTTCCTCTCTGCATGGTAGGGGGTTGAACTGGATGGCCCTTTGAGGTCTCTTCCAACTCTAGGATTCTAGCGTCCTATAAGAGGAGTAGGCAATACAGGGTCTAATGGATACACTTTTTCTCTCATATTCACCATCTCATCCTGAACAAGACCAATCCTTTTGGGACCTAATCGTTTGCCATCTGTCCTTCACTTTCCGCCTCCGAAATAGAAAAGGAAGGGGAAGAAAGGGCAGGGAGGGGACTTGGGGGGACTTGGGGAGAACCCCCTCCCTCCTGGCCTGCCCACTCTGCTCCGGCCACCCATGCAGCCCCCAAGTTAGAAAGTTTGCCCATGCCTGATCTACACTGTACTATTAATGCAGTTTACACCACTTTAATTGCAGGGGCAATACTTTGGAATTCTGAGATTTATAGTTCAGTGAGGTGTCAACAGTCTTTGGCAGAGAAGGCTAAAGATCCTGTTAAACTACAACTCCCATGATTCCATAGGATTGAGACATGACAGTTAAAGTCAAACTGCATTATTTCTATAGTTTAGAGCAGAGCTGGGCATCTTACGGCCCGTGGGCCAGATGCGGCCCGCCGGCCAATTCTGACCAGCCCAGGGAAAAGGGCATCGGGGGCGGGGCCATTTCTGCAAGAGGGCTGCCGCTGTCGTCATCCCATCATGGGCTGTGGGGCCTGCGTCGGCAGACAGCCCGCCGCTCCAGAGAACGATCGGAGGAGTGGTGGCTTTGGAGTGCCTGCCTTCCCGGGAGGTAATCCGGTCCTGCAGCGGGAGCAGTCGGCGATCTGCGGCAGCTGATCGCCCTGGCGACTCAGAAGACTTGATCGCCGACTGCTCCTGCTGCAGGCCCGGATCACCTCCCGGGATGGCAGGCACGCCAAAGCCGGGATGGCAAGCACTCCATGGCAGGGTGATCAGCTGATCGGGAACGCCTCTGACAGAACGGCTGGGGGCAAGAGCATCACACCTTGTCTTCTGGAATTCCATTTTATTTTATTTTAGTGGTTTTTTATTATTATTTTAGAATAATTTTATAAATAATGTAATAATATAATAAATAATATAATATAATGTTATATTATATTATAATTTCAATATATTATAATGTCTATATATATTATAATATAATAATTATGATATTAATACTAATAATATATGAATATTTCTTGATATCATTAATATTTTATAAATAAATAAATAATGTAGGTTAGAATGTATATTTTTTAATATTTTTAATATTTTTTGACTCTTGTGTGTTGTCCTTCTCCTCTTAGGGCGCTTGTGCCCGCTTTGTGCTGGTCTGTGACCGTAATAAAGTTTTGATTGACTCTCGTGTGGCCCCTTGGAAAAAATAATTGCCCACCCCTGGTTTAGATGCACCCTGGGTCACTGCAGGAAGCAAGCACTGCCCTTTCCCCTTTCCTTGGCTTCTCGGTCCTTCTCTTGTCTCCCTTTCCACTTGCTGGGTAGCGTTTCCCCACAGACTCCAAAATAGCATATGTTTCAGCAAAATAAACAGCTGGAGGGCAAAGATAAATTCTTATTACTTTATCCCTCTGCTTACCTTCATTTTTGGTTCCAGCTTTTTGAATGTGAGAAACTTGTAGCACACCTGAACTTTAGGTTTGTTGTTGTACAACAGCTGACACTACTGTGTTCTGTCCTGGTTGCATTGACTACGACCAACCCTCAGGGGTGGACCAAGCTGTTCCCGGGGGGTACGCGAAAAAATGTTTGCGCCCCCCCAGTGCGCATGCGTCAATCTGCGCGCGCACTGGCTCCAGAGCGCGCCTCCCTCTTTGGCAGCCGGTGCGCATGCGCCAATCTGCGCACGTGCACTGGCTCCAAAGCGGGAGCCAGTACGCATGCGCGGACCTTTTCGCGCATGCGCAAAAAGCTCCGCACATGCGGAAGCGGAACACCGCGGAGGCCTGGCCGGCACGGCGGCGGGGCAGCACGGCACGGGTGGTGCGGGCGCGCGGGCGGTGGGAGGCCGCGCGGTGGCGCCCCTCCCCGGGTGACGTCGCCCCTCCCCGGTGACGTCACCCTACGCGCCTGCTTCCTCTGCCTAATGGACGAACCGGCCCTGCCAACCCTATACCACCATCACCCCGCTTACAATGCAAAAGGACAATGAACAACTATGATGTGGCAATGGCTGGACTTGTATACTGGGGAGGCATGTCATTGTTGTTCTTATTCTTTTTCTCCAAGTAGCTTCAGGCATTGCACCTTGCCTTTTGAAGTCTTTGAGGCTATTTTTCATCCAAGTAACAAATCCTAGATTTGATGACTGCTTGGCTTTTAATACTGGGATTCCTTCTTTAAACCAAATAAAAAAAGATCAATTCTTTGGGAGATTGAACAATTCAATTCACAGCCTTTCTGAGAGATTAAGGTAGATTAGGGGCATATCCACAAACATGAAAAACATGTCTCTCACTATCACATTAATTAATACCTGGTTCTGTACTTTGTCTTGAAGGTCACCTAAAACTGCTTCTTTTGTTCATGTTAAGAAATGAGATTGGATAACCATGCAATCTTTATAATACAAAACAGCTTGTAAAATACGGTATTCTGTATGTTCCTACACTTTGTGTGGATATGCAAAACCACGAATAATAGTGAACACTATGGAAATGATGGACTTCTGGCCTAGGGTTGCCACTTTTTGATATAAGAAATAAGGGACATTTACCTAAAAATACACGAAAATAAGGGACACCCTTTGGCACTGCCCTATAGCCCCAATTATCAGCGGAGGGCACCAGCTGCTGCTCTTTAGGCCAGCCAGCCAGAGTGAAGATTGGGGGGGCGCAGGGGGCAGTTCCACCTTGTCTCCTGTGCTATGGGAATAATATAATATACTAGCTTGGGGACCCAGCGGTGCCCGGGTTATTTGAGGAAGGCATTGTCTGCCAAGGTTGGTTCCTATTAGATGTTTATGTGGCTTGCAGTGGTCTCAGGAACTTAGTGAAGGTACTGCAAGTCCCATTGGCCATGGTCCATCCCCCTCCAAACAGCACCAGGATGTAGAGTGGGTCATGGGGGCTCTGTGTGTCACATTTGGTCTTGATCATTCTTTGGATGAGAGTTGCAGCGGTCCCAGAAGGTGAGTTTAGGTATTTCAAGTCCCATCATCTGTGGTCCGTCCTCCTTGAAACATCACCAGGGTGTAGAGTGGGTCATGGGAGATCTGTATTGTAATTTGTAATTTTGGTCTGTATTGGTCATTGGTTGAGGGTCGCGCTGTGAAGTGGGCCATTGGGCCCCTGTGTGCCTATTTTGGTTCTGATCCATCACTGCTGTGGGCCGCAGTGTCTGACTGCCTGAGGCTTTTCCTTTTTTCTCTGAGTCACTTTAGAATGTTGGAATGTGGGTGGCCAATTGGAGTCCTTTATGCAAATACCATTTTAGTGGCAACCAATCCCCTCTGATTGGGGCCCTAGAATGGTGGAATTTTGAGGCTGGCCAATCAGAGTCCTTTATGCAAATAATCCCATAGTGGCAACCTATCGAAATGCTGTCGCATATTCCTTGGCACCTTCGCACCTCCCAGAAAATGAACATTCCATTTCCAACCAAAGAAACTGTCATTTGGCTAACTCAAGCATGCAGGTGCATTCTGTTTTGCTGGCTAATCAGAGTCCTTTATGCAAGTTGTCTCTCAGTGGCAACCAATGCCCTCTGTCTGATGCCTTAGAGCAGGGGTGGGCAATTACCGGCCCTCCAGGTGTTTTGAACTTCAACTCCCAGAAATCCTAGCCAGTTTACCAGCTGTTATTATTTCTGGGAGTTGAAGTCCAAAACACCTGGAGGGCCGGTAATTGCCCACCCCTGCCTTAGAGTGTTGGAGTTCTGAGGCTGGCCAATCAGAGTCCTTTATGCAAATCATCTGGTGCCTTAGAGTGTCGGAGTTCTGAGGCTGGCCAATCAGTGTCATGCAAATAATCCCACAGTGGCAACAAATCATAACACTAGCACATATTCCTCCCTCCGCTCCACTGCACCACCGCACCGCCGCAAACACTGACTTTTAATATATACATAGATAGATAGATAGATAGATAGTAGGCATGGTTTAGAACCCAAAAATAGCAAATTGTAAATCTAATGGGGGGGGGGGGGGATTTTTTTTATTAGTAATAGGAAGACTTACAAAAAAATTTCCAAAAAGTTCTAAAATGTAACTTAATTACTAACGAAATTCGTTAGTAATTCGTATGCCAGAGCATGCACATTCCAGATGGTTTTGGCCTACAACTCCCAGAAATCCTAACAGCTGGTAAATTGGCTGGGATTTCTGGGAGTTGTAGGCCAAAACTTGAATAAATCACACTGAATTCTAGATGGGACTCTCCAAATAGGAAGGAGGGAGGGAAGGAGGGAGGGAGGGAGGGGGTATTCTATTCTTGGAAGCAGCAAAAGAAAAGGAGGAGGAGCCCCCCTCTCTCCTCGCCACCTCTCTCTCACCCCGATCCCGAGGGAGCGAGGGCCCAAGTTTGCCCAGGCTGGTCATATACCTACATTCTATGCACATGCAATAATACAGCAGTAATAACAATGGGTATAAGAAGAGGTAAAATTCAAACCGAAGTATTCTGACTGGTCCCTGCCTCATGCGGTGTAAACGGGCTCTTCTCTGTGAGCCCGGGAAATTAGCCCGGGAAAAGACAGCGTTTTCTGCTTGGGTGCACACACATACATATTCTTTGGGGGATTTGCTGCAGAATCCCAGCCTCATAGAGAAGATTCTGCAGCAAATCCCCTCCCAAGAATATGTATGTGTGTGCTCCCAAGCAGAAAACGCTGGCTTTCCCCGGGCTAATTTCCCGAGCCCCGTTTGCGCCGCATGTGGAGAGACCAGTCAGAATACTTCGGTTTGAATTTTACCTCTTCTTATACCCATTGTTATTACTGCTGTATTATTGCATGTGCATGGAATGTCGGTATGACCAGTTGGATTACTTATAATATTAGGCAGTGGCACTTACAGTAGCATTCATTGTATTATACATTAGGTTGGTTTCTCACCCCAATACTCTTTGATGCCTTAGATCCTGGCTGGCAGGCAGGAGAGGCAGGGAAGCCTCCTGGCCCCCGAAGTTCGAAAAATTAAGTCCACTTCCTGGTTGGCGTTCCAGGTGCGGAAAAGCTCGAAAGTAGCATTTCTTACGAATTTCTTACGAAACGATTCATTTTCATAACTTTTTTCTCATGCCTAATAGATAGATAGATAATGTAATGTAATATATTGTGTATACATATAATATAATACTAATAACAATAATACGATATTATAATTATATATTTTATATTACATGTAAGATTACTAATAATATTACAATATAATGGTATAGTACAATATGGAAATATATAATACTAATAGTATGCTGTGCTAATAATATAATGTATTGTGTATATATATCAATCTTGTAAGACACTCTGAGTCCCCTTCGGGGTAAGAAGGGCAGCATAGAAATGTGGTAAATAAATGCATCAATATTGTCTGCTATAATGGGCTGGAGATCAGGTGAGTTCAAGCCCAAGGTTTCCTCGGCCAGTGCGGAAGTGGATGGAGGGAGAGGCAGGCTGGGAGGGCAGAGCAGGCTGCAGAGGAGGAGGAGGAGGCATTTCCCGGGCAGGCCGCTCCCTTCCAAAGGAGGCTAGCCGGCTTGCCGGACGGCCTGCCTGCCTGCGAGCAGAGGCTGAGCCCAGCCCAAGAAGGGCCACGCAGGCCGAGGCCAACACCACACACATTCACACATTCTGGCATCTCTCTCTCTCTCTCTCTCTCTCTCTCTCTCTCTCTCCGGAAGGCCTCCTCTTTCCCTCGTCAACAGGCCCAAGTCGCTCGACACTCCACTTAGCTCCTTCTCTTCCTCCTTTTGCCACTTTCTCCCTCTCTCTCTCTCAAAGCTGGGGCCCTTTCCCTCCTCCAGAAGTGAGCTGAGCTCACAGGGAAAGGCGTCCCCTGAGCCCTCCCGCTCCGAGCTGGCCCCTCTCGCTGGACTTCCACCAAGAGCATACATGGCGGCCGCGGCCGGGGGCGGGAGACCGGTAGAGAGGCAGGGCTTCTTCGCAGCGGTTGAGCGACAGCACTGGGAACCAGGAGCAAGGCAAGCGAGTCTCCTTCCTTCTCTTCCCAGAACCCACCAATAGGAATTATTCACCTTCCATTCTGGAAGAGCTGAAAATACAGGACAGGAGCTTAAAATACGGGACACAAAATTTAGAGCCAAAATACGGACTGTCCCGTATAATACAGGATATGTGGCAACCCTATTTTGACCTAAGAATACAATAGAGTTATATTGGAGGATCTAGGAAATGCCCAGAGAAGACATATTTTGCTGAATGTGAATAAATTAAATTATGGGTAACAGTCTGAGAAATACAGTGACAGTACTGTAACAAGTTTTATTCAGTAAACTGAGTTAGTCTAATGAAGACCTACAGTAATAAGAGTTCAGAGACTGAGAAATCTGTCTCTCTTGCCATTATAACAGGAATTGGTCTTCACTCACAAACACAAAATATTATTTTTATGCACTCAATTGAGTAGGCAAGTGGTAATGTGAAAGTTATGAAAATATATGCATGCAAGTGCACAAATGTACATATACTGTTTGAGTTCAGGACATAAGAACATAAGAAGAGCCATGCTGAATCGGACCTCAGCCCATCTAGTCCAGCATTCTGTATCACACAGGGGCCCACCAGTTGTACACGGGGATCTCGAGCAGAAGGGAGGGCAAAACCCTGACCTGCTCCCGACCCCCCACAACCAGTACCCAGGGAAATCCTGCCTACCTCAACCAACTCCGAGGTGGCACTTGAATGTCCTTTTCAGTAACTACCGATACACTTGGTATCCATGAATCTGTCTAATCCAACTATGGAACTCCCTCCCTAGAGATATTAGATCGGCCCCCTCCCTCCTGACATTCCCAAAAAACAACAACCTGGCTCTTCGTACAAACCATTGGCAATACAGTATAATTAGATAAACATGGAACTAAGAGGGAGTGAACATGGAATGGCTTAGACCAGGGGTGCTCACACTTTCCCAGCATGTGAGCTACTTATAAAACAACCAAGTCCCAAAGATCTACCTACCCACTACTTAGAGAGCCATAAGAGCAAAATATTAGGAAATTTATTTCAGTGAGAGCCATATAATACATTTTAAGACTGAATTCAACTAAATGTGAGTATAATAAGCCCCTGAGCATTCCTCACAAATGGCATGGGAGTCATACACATTGTGCCTGTGATCTGCCTGGGATCTACCAGGACGCCCTTCGAGATCTACCAGTAGATCGCGATCTACCTAATGAGCATCCCTGGCTTAGACAGTGCTTCTGGAAAATGAGTTAATCAGGAAGTCACTGGTGATTATATATTTTAAATGATTTTTATATGGTTTTTATAATGTGTGCTAAATGTTTTTAATTGTGGTTTTTGACTGTTATGGCCAATTTGTAAGTCGCCTTCAGGCTGAGAAAGGCGGCATAGAAATATCAGATATCAGCAACAGAACTTGCCCCTGAGCTCCGCTGACAAGGCTGCTGCTCCTCCCGTGGCAAGCTTCCTCGGCATAGAAATATCGTAAACAAACAAACAAATAAATAAATTTTATAGGGCGTGAGATAATGTATCATGAGGTGTCTAGAGTGAAGATGATGATTTCACTTATTATTGAAATGAAAGATAAATGTGACTACTTCCATAGTTTCTGCACATAGGTCCTCATGGATTACTCTTCTGACACCACTGACTTCTGTGCTATCAACCTGTATTATTCTTTTGACATTGCTGACTTCTATGGATAAAAACCACTATTTCTAAAAAATGCTACAAATAAACTACAGTAACTTGTTTATTTCTTAAGGTTAAGATGTAGGGGCAAATTTATTTCTATTAATGCATAATTCCTTATATGCTTTTATTACTGTTATTACAACATTCATCAAATTATTCATTATTTTAATTAATATTATCCATGGTAAGCATTCTGTTATATTGTTCATAATAATATCCACCCTCATTATGTCCGTCGCCCTCTGTTAAGAGCTTAGGAGTAACCTTGGACCCCCTGTTGTCGATGGAGGCCCACATCTCCAGCGTCAGCAGGGTAGCATTTTTCCATCTTCGCCAGGCGAGGAAGCTGGCCCCCTATTTGTCCTGGCGCGACTTAGCCACAGTGATCCAAGCCACGGTCATCTCGAGGCTGGACTACTGTAACGCTCTTTACATTGGCCTTCCTCTGTCGGTAATCCGGAGACTCAAGCTGGTGCAGAACGCTGCAGTGCGACTCCTGCCGGGGGTCCCGATTGGCCACCACATCACGCCAATCCTGCGCGAACTGCACTGGCTCCCAATTGAATGCCGGATTGCCTTCAAAGTGTTAGTCCTGACTTTTAAGGCCTTACATGGTCTGTGGCCAGTGTACCTGCGGGACCGCCTTGTCCCATATCATCCCACCAGATCACTGCGCTCCGAAGAGCTAAACCTCCTGGTCATCCCAAATGTGAGGACCTACCATCTGTCCGCAACCCGCCGCCGGGCTTTCTCTGTTGCAGCCCCTACCATGTGGAACGCACTGCCCGCCGGCATCCGTGCCACCCAGGGCCTGCTCCCGTTCAGGAGAGCAGTTAAGACATTGCTGTTCCAACAAGCCTTCGGAGTTAGCTAAACTTTAGCTCGCACCGCCTAGCTGTCAGCCCACTGCGACTCCATTTGTTGCTTCAACTGTTCTAATTGTAATTCCATCTTAATGGTATTACTGTGGTTTATGAGTTATCTGACAATTGTATTTTACGAACTGTTGTAAGTCGCCCGAGCCGTTGGGGGGGGACAGACAATGCAAAATAATAAATAAATAAATAAATAAATACTTGTGTCTACAATGCTTAAAATTTCTTTCATACACAATTGTTCCAAACCAGCAATTATTTTATTTATTTATTTATTTATTTTATTATTCGAGTTTATATACCGCCAGTCCCTGAAGGCTCAGAGTGGTGTACAACAGAATAATACAGTTAACAGTAAACAACTCTGCACATCACAAACAGTAACAAAACAAACTATAGGAGTCATCTACTAGATACCAGGGTTCACCTGGTCCCTAGAGAGAGGGGCAGAATAAAACCCGATGGAGTGTGGTCATGGACTGGGTGGCGCGGGACCAGCATAAAAGCTGGCTCACCCGGCCAGCATTGGAGGCATTGTGGCGGCATGAAAGCCCCCAAAATAGAGTCTCCAGTAGAGTCTTTAGGAGAGTTCCTATCATCAGTAACTTGGGAGGGCACTCTTTTCTCCTCCTTCACAGAGTTTGAGTCACTTACTGTATAAGGGTGAACTGGGGAGACGCTTAAAGTTTGCCAACATGTCTTGAACTTGCATGAAAATGTTTCAGATATTTAAGTGTATATGTAACAATTGGTAAAAACGTGCCAATCAATGTTCATACTCTCTCTCTCTCTCTCTCTCTCTCTCACTCTGGCATTACTTCGTGAACCAAGATTCTTAGGAAGGACTCATCCCACGCTCTCTACAAGCGCATTGATGACTAAGGAGGTTGGATGTGTCCTTTGAGCCTGTACAATTGATTTTTCTGGTGGGGCGCAGAACTGGCCTCACCCTTTAAACCAAAGGTTTGTCAGCCAGGGCCTAGCAAGCTTAGGATGGTGGCAGCGAGGTCCTCAGGTCGTAGGTTTGATTTGAGTTTCCTTCTCTAGATGGTTGACCTTACAGGGTTAGACGAGCATCATCTGCCCGGGTTTGAAATTAGAGTTTTCCTTCTCTTAGGATGGTTGCCAAAAGGCTAGAGAGCCCATCCTACCCAATGACACTCTTTGTCAGACCCTTCGGTTGCGACCTGTCTGGCATGGGAGGCCCTACCGGTGGCTATTAGGCCTGGGCAATCGTGATTCTAAATGGTTCTAAAGTACTTACAAAACTAAAGTTCTGGTGGTGAAGACTAGGTGGCGCTGGTGCTTTGCTTCTACATTGTTGCTAAAGTTCTGGTGGTGAACATTTCAGAACTCTAACAAAACTTTCAAAATGTATTTATTTATTTATTTATTTCAGGATTTTAGCCCGCTCTTCTCAACCCCCGAGGGGGGACTCAGAGCGGCTTACAGTAAGGCGCAATTCGATGCCCACACAGTAACAATATAAGACCCCAGAACCCTTCAACAATTAAAATACATTAAAATACATTAAAATACAATTACCTAAACATCATATGCATTCATTCCAGATTAAAACAATGTTCTGTCCATAAAAGCATTGGCCCTATTCATCCACTTTCCATTAAAATCCCATCTAAAGTGCTGCCTTGTGCTGGTGTGCAAACGCCTGGTCCCACAGCCAGGATTTTACTTTTTTCCTGAATGCCAGGAGGGATGAGGTGGATCGTACATCGATAGGGAGCGCATTCCAAAGGCGGGGAGCCACCATCGAGAAGGCCCTATCCCTCGTCCCCACCGACCACATTTGAGATGTAGGCGGGAGCTAGAGCAGGGCCTCCCCGGATGATCTTAGATTACGAGATGGGATGTAGCGGCTGATGCGTTCGGACAAGTAAGCTGGGCCAGAACCGTATAGAGCTTTAAAGGTCAAAACCAGCACTTTGAATTGAGCTCGGAATTGGACAGGCAGCCAATGGAGCTGACACAACAAGGGGGTGGTATGCTCCCTGTATGTACGGTAGCTCCCGTTAGTAATCTGGCTGCCGCCCGCTGGACTAATTGCAATTTCCGAACTGTCTTCAAAGGCAGCCCCACATAGAGTGCGTTGCAGTAATCTATTCGGGATGTGACCAGAGCTTGGACGACCGTAGCCAGATCAGACTTCCCAAGGTACGGGCACAATAATGAAGTTTGGAAAGTTTTCTTAGAGTTCTGAAATGTTCACCACCAGAACTTTATCAACACTGTAGAAGCAAAGCACCAGCACCACCTAGTGTTCACCACCAGAACTTTAGCAACACTGTAGAAGCAAAGCACCAGCGCCACCTAGTGTTCACCAGCAGAACTTCAGTTTTGTAAGTACTTTAGAACCATTTAGAACCATGATTGCCCAGGCCTAGTGGCTATGCCACTGCCAGCATAGCTCACAACTTCATTAGGGTACGCAAGCCTCTCCCCCGCAACAAGGGGGCACCAATGGAGAATCTGTTCATACTAAAGCAAAACCAAATAAACAAACAGAAATGCAAAGTATTTGTTAGGAAGTATCTGAAGTAGTTGACAGATTGGGTCCAAGTCCTTACTATAACCTTGTTTTGGTTCTCTTGGAGAGTATACTACACCCAGTAGGTCTGTGACAAGCATAAGGATTGATACAGCCTAATAGACAGATAAAGATAAAACTTGGAAATATTGTATAGCTATTTTCCATTGAAAAGTGTGTGTGAGATATATTACATCTTGTAACAATCTGCCAAACGGCTGAGCAGAATGAAAATGTGGATTCAAGCACACCCACAGGACCATTTAGTTTCAGAGCAACCACAGCAGCCTGAAATTATACATTTATTTGCCCCTTCAGATGCCAAAACATCTTTGCAAAATTGCCAGTACAAACACAGCAAGTTTCAAGATTTTGTGCATGCCTAGAATGATGGATAAGATCAGCCTCACCTCTTTACAATCAGATTCTAAACTAGCTCATATATCAACTCTGGCAATAGGGCAGAATCTAGCATCACAGTTGAGGACAGTAGTTTGGCTTTGTATGAACAAGGCAGTCGAATAGGCGCCTTTCCACTCCTTTAGAATCCACTACCTGAGGATATTCACCTTGCTTTGAGTGATGGTATTGCTAGCCCTGTACTGAACAGCACACATACCTTGAGCTGATGATGTGAACCAAAGTACACTCTTGGTGCTTGAAAAAAATGCCCTCTGGATGCAATAAATTGCCCATTAATGTGCTCTGAATCTCATCACCAAGCAGTGACCCATTCACACTATAGAAGTCTAACGACATTGTTCCATTTTACCTGCCAGAGGTCCATTCTACAGATTCCTAGAGTTTCTACTGTGGTGACACTAGACTTTTCTGACTGAGAGTACCAAACAGTTCTCCTCAATCTGCCAATTTTAGGTTTCCTTGCAATGTTGCAACTGTAGTAAAATTGAAAACAGTGTGATAATTCTGTTTTACCTGTCTGAACGTATTCTCCCCTATGAACCATCAAGAGTGTTAAGATCATCTGGAGAGGCCCTGCTCTCAGTCCCGCCACCTTCGCAGGTGCGTCTGGTGGGACGAGGGACAGGGCCTTTTCTGTGGTGCTCCCCCCCCCCCCCCGGATTGTGGAATTCCTTCCCAAGGGAAATTAGATCTGCCCCCTCCCTCCTGACCTTTAGGAAGCTAGTGAAAACATAGCTGTGCAATTAGGCCTTCACACAATTAAGGCGGAGATCACTAATTGACTAAAGTCGCTGACCACTAGACATGGACTGTCGAAACTCCCACAGATGGCTCAAAGACACGCCAAGCTGGCAAAAGTATTTACAGTTTATTTTCAACAAAAACACAGCCACAGTCCGGCATAAAAGGAACCCACACAAAACAAAAAGCCCAGTAAACAAAAACAATGAAGACGTCCGTCTTTTGAAGTCCTTGGCTTTATTCCGGCTCGAAGTCTGTTGCGATGTGAAGACCCGTCCAAAAAGGAAAGGAAGAGTGCTTCTCCAATTCCAGGAGCTAAGTATACAAACAAACACATCAAAGCCCCCGCATCCCACAGCAACTCCCCTCCACCCATATACGATACCAAATAAGCGACAGACACTCACAGCAACACAGGAAAAAGACCAAACGAAACGCGGTAGTCACTAAACATAAAAACACACATTAAAACCCCAAACCCCCAACATACAACATTTTCAGCTAGAGCTGCCATGGCAGCTCCCCCAGAACCCAACATGGAAAACAGCCCAATACTCACAGCTTGCTGGGAATCAGGAACTGCGACACAAGAAACAAGAGCACCAAATACAAGAACCAGCAACCCACCAGCAACACCTTGGCCGACCGCAGAGTCCCAAATCCCCAGGCCTTACTTTAATACCCTTACAAATCAGAGTCATCAGACTCCCCACCCAACTCTGCCCCATTCCCTCAGCTGCAGCACTGGGTGTGTTCCTCCAATCTTCCCATCTTTGCTGAGCAGTTAAAGGACCCCAGTCCGATTCAACATCCCCACTAGGCCAAGCAGGGACACCCGCAACGCCACCCAAGGAGGTTTCGCTGGACTCAGCATTTATCACATCCCTGACATCTTGCACCAGTGCCGAGTCCAGCTCGGTATCACTCTCTTCTGAGGGTAACTCTACGTCAAACCCCTCAAAAGTATCATCACTGGTAGGCTCCCTAAGTATTTGTCGGACCTTTCTCCTGTGCTCTGCCTCTTCCAAACTCTCAGCACTTGCAGCCCTTTTCCTCCCAGCTGCAGTCATTCTGCCCAAACCTCCCTCTTCCAGTGACATGTCCAACACAGAATCCTCCTCCGAGTTACTACCTGTAGCAACTACAGGCTCAGTTTGCTCAACTACAACATGGACTGTATACAAAGACTGAGTTGGACATGATTTTATTGTGGCGAATAGTTTTTATGTATTTATTGTATTGGTAATGGATAATTTTATTGTGTATTTAGGATGTTTTTAGATTTTAAATGTTAGCATTGAAATCTTGCTGTTTGCCGGTCTGAGTCCCTCTTTGGAGGTGAGAAGATCGCGGTACAAAAGTTTTACATACATAAATAAATAAATAGTGTAAAGGGCCTCTTATTTTACTGCAGAGATGGAAATCATCCTGTTCTCTGGATTTTGTTGGACTACAGCCACATCACTCCTTGTCAACACAGACATTGGCATGGAATGCAGGAAATTGTAGTCCAGTACCAAGCATAAAGTCTCATGAATCAAACCCCATCATGGAGCAGATCTAACCTTGATATCGGAGGTGACCCCTCTTTTTTCTTAGGCTCTGTAGAAGATAGTTTAAAACCAAGGGATTCATAGTTTTCCCAAGAACACCAGGCTGGAAGTGATCCCATAATCCCCTATCTCTCCTCCATGTGGGAACCTAAGGCTCTTCCCATGGCCCCATGGTCCCACATGACAATGCCTCTGTAACCCACACTTTATGAATACACCCAGTTATTTTCCTTTTGCATTACTTTTATGGACCTTTGCTCATTCCCAAAGACTTTTTCCTTTCTGTCTAGGACCCCTTGGGCTATCTTTTATGAATCTAATAAACTGTGTATCTTTCTGGTGGGTAGGCAGGGGTGATCAGGATGGTATATTTTCCCCATAAACCCCAGTGTATCTCCCCTCTCATGTTTTCCCCATGTATGTAATTTTAAAAATATGAAAGTGCCACTGCTTACCTTTAGCCAGCTACCTTGGGCTTGCCAGCTGCAAGCTTGTGATTCAATCACCCCTCCACTAGCCTCATTTGCATGACAGTCGCCAGCTCTTTCCAAAAGGGTCTTTCCCCCTTGGGCCAAAACTGGTTTCTGCTAATCAATAGACAATAGACAATAGACAAAGGCTTCTGAGTTCCGTCTACCTTTGTGCCAATAGGCAAAATTATTTCTATATTTCATAAATGGCCACCTCTACCAACCTCGGAAACTGGTACATGGCTACAGCTTCTTCATTTGTTTACTATCCAAAGAACTGAGACTCTGCAGCAATGTATTAATCTGTGTCTATCAAATAGAGAAAAACACAGATGAGGACATTTGATCATTAACCAAAAGACAATAGAATTGCTCAGCCTGAGAACAGGAAGGTTCTTGGCCACTTGATCTACATATTTAATCCCATCAAAATGTTTTTCTGCCTTCATTGTTCTACTCATTACTCACCTCTTTGCCCTCATTGGCTGGAAACTGGAAGAAAATGCAACCAGCCAGCAAGATTCCATCCAATCAACACAAAGCTGGTCTGGGGGCAGGAAGTGGGAAATTTTTATCTGTGGCATGTTTTTCCAATGCAACTTTTATGTCAGCATTGACGAACGATTGCGGCTGTCATCCTTTCCAGCTGGTCTGAATAAACACCTCAGTGGTACTCCTTCAACTTGGTGAGCTTTTATTGGGAAATTCTAGGGAAAATTGGGATTGGGCTTCCTTTCTCACCGGGGTTAATATGGATCCTCTTTAGTGGGTCTAGCTGGTCTGCCTTCATCGTAAGAGCCCCCCCCCCCCCAATTCTGTTCAGATCGGCTCCAAGATGGATTAGACAGCCCCCAACTTCCCAACTGCAGTTCCTGCAGAGGGGAAGGGAATCCCAACTTCCTTGTGGTGCCAAACATAGTTAACTGCCCTTACCATCCTATTTCATCCCATTCCCCATGTTGTGGTGATCTCAATGAGAGGTAAGACAAAAAAGGAGGAATTGCCCTCTCCTCTCCCTTCCACCCTTTCCCAATTGCTTCATCGTCCTGTCCAATCCTGCTACAAGCATTGGCTCATCAGTAGGGCTCAAGGTGCAAGTTGGAAACCATAATGACACAAAGAATGGGAGGGGAAGTCAAGTGCCACCCCATGTCCCCAGTCCACTCGAGCTTGGGAAACATGGGATGGGAGTGAAAATAGTTATGGCTAACTCCATCTCAGAACTGACTGAACTTTTTACATGCGCCCAAGTTTGGGGGGTACTCCAAATTCTGTGCCAAAACTCAGACTATACTTCAACTTTGGTTAACACAGGTTAGGGCTGCATCAAGGTGGCTTTGCCTCAATTATACTGCCTGGATCAGCTGTATGTAATGTTTTGCCTCCATGGAGCTGATCTATGGCCTTTATGCATTAATCGTAAAGCGTCAGCTCCCCCTGGTGGCCAGAGTTTGCCTCTGTTTGTCTATATGTGTGTACTGTGTATGTGGAAACGGCAGGGATTGTCTGCTAAGTATTTGTACCTGTAATCCGCTCTGAGTCCCCTTCAGGGTGAGAAGAGCGGAATATAAATAAAGTAAATAAATAAATAAATAAATAAATAAATAAATGTTGTGTAGATGTGCCCTTAATTGGAAGGTCACATTGCAAACTTAAAATGGCTTTCAGTTCCTGCTAAAACATTTTTCTTTGTACATGCCAATGTATAAATATATAAATATGTGGTGTCTTCCAAAAGTAATGAGAACAATTTCAGTTTTATTGAAAACACATGCAATTATAGCACATTCCCTTCAAAATAGGCTCCTTGTTATCAAATTCCAGCACCGCTGTCACTCCTTACAGCTGTGAAGGAAATCTTTGTTTGAGATTTTGTTCAAAGCCCTCACTGAAGTTTTCTGGATGTTTTCAACTGTCCCAAAATGATGTCCTTTGAAGAAGGTTTTGAGTTTGGGGAAATACATAGTTTGGAGCCAAGTCAGCACTGTGGATGGGGAAGTGTTCAGAATAGTCGTCACACAATGAACCATATTGTTTTCAGTTCTTGAGGACGAAGGATGCTATTCCAGACTCCTCTGCATTTTCACCTGTGACAAGTCACAAAAATCACTACACACTTTGCTAATGTACTGACTAGGTCTGGTTAGGTTCGTTTGGAATCTTCTTAATTCGGAATACGTTTGGATCAAATTCCTTTTTGAAGCGATTTCGAAGCGATTTGGAAACCCGGAAGTATCCTTGTCATTTCGAAGCTTTCCCCCCCAGAATCGATAAGTGAGTCGGAAATGATTCGGGAGGGAAGAAATGCGCTTCCAAACTGGGTTTAACAGGGCTCTTGTCCCAGGTCCTTCTTGCGGGAGAGAAGGACCTGGGCAGGAGCCCTGTTAAACCCAGTTTGGAAGCATATTTCTTCCCTCCCGCATCAGACTCTCCCCCCCCCCATCCCTCAGGGCTGCAGCTTGGCGGGAGAAGGAAGGGAGGGGGGAGAAAGGAGTGGGGAGATGGAGGGGGAGGAAGGAGGAGGGTTTAACCAGTTTAACCCAGTTTGGGCATGGATTAATTCCCTCTGCCTGAGAATTGAGGCGAAAGTCGTGTTTAACGCCCTGTTTGGATGAGGATTTCTTCTCTCCACCTGAGAACAGTTCTCACGTGGAGGGAACGCATCCGCGTCCAAACTGGGTAAAATATGCGTGTCCGCCATTAATGAAGCCATTCCAAAATTTCGGAATTAATCCGAAAAAAATTAGAATTTTTTTTCAAAACATTTCAGAAGGTATTCAGATTCGAAGCACCAGCACCCCCTACATCCGGAATGAGTTTTGAACCTTTTTTGTGTGTGGATCAACCAGGCCTAGTACTGACTGCTACAACGGCATGGATGTAACTGAGGAATGTCAAACTTTATACCTAGGTTCCGCCTCCACCTGCCTCAACCCCCACTTTATTTTCATGGCCCTTCTGAACTGTGCAAAAATAGGGAAACCATTCCCATTACTTTGGGGGACATGTCATGTACATCCAAACTTGTTTCTCCTCTTCTGTGGCTTTTGCTGTCCTCACCAGTACAAAGTGCCATTCCAAGCGGCAGTCATTTTTGGGGAGAGAGAGTTATTAAGGTGATTCTCCATGTCCTACCAGATGGAACCCATTATGACAAAACACAAGGGAAAGTAAATGCTATTAACAAAACTTAAGTACTCATATTTGTGCTATCGCTCCCAGGCTATCAATGCCTTGTGAAAGGGCAAGGACGTGGTCTATCTATCCCGGGGGATTGCTTTTTTGCCTCCCTTTAAAGGCTCAGGGCTCCAAGGACCAAACAGAACACTTTAGTTAACTCAAAACGCGCTATTGTCCATTACATGAGTTAACTTCACTTTGACACTTTGCTTAATTTCTCCCAAAATAATAACTGGCTTACTTTAAAGTTCCTTTGCTGCTTTGGTCCTCGAAGCTGTAGCTGAAAAGCTCTCTGCGTCCTTTCTCTTCCAATTGCTTTGAGGTAGGAACAGTCGCTGCCCCAATCAGATGGCTGAACTTGAAGTCACGAAGTCTTCCTCTTGAGGCCAGACGACTGGTTTGGAGGCACTTGGAACTCCCCAGAGTTACTCCCCAGAGTTACTCAGCCTTCCGATATGCTGAGCCTTCTGCTTGAATTCCAAGGAACATCAGATTGTGATATTGAAGGGTGGCCTGACCAAGGGCCTGCTCTGGCGAGCCTTCAGAACACGTCCTTACAGGAGAGATCCTGATAGTCTATTTAATGTAAAAGTAGAATGTTCCCCAGATCCCTGGGGAAAGGGGTGGAACAAACTCAACTGGGCTCCGCTAATGATGATTGGCAGGTGCTAAGGACCAATCAATGCAACCGAATCACTTGCAAACTGTGCAGGCCGCAAAAAGACACTTTAACAATGCAAAACCTTTAAGAACTCAAGATTTTCTATGCAGGTGGTGCTCACCGCGCCATCACAATATTCAAGTAATCATGAATAGGATTGTAGAAAATAGTAATGGGAGAGCCAGTGTAGTGAATGGAGAAGTCAACTATGGAAGAACAGAATTAGAATCCCTGCTTGTCTGCAGAAATACATTGAGTAATCTTGGGCAGGCCGACAGTCTCAGAAGAAGACAACGGCAAACAAATCTTACCCGGAAAACCCTATGATACATTTGCATTAAAGTCACACTAATTTGGACTCAGTTTGTATGCACACAACAACCAATATGGAACGGGCACTATTAGTACCTTGGCTAGGTTGATAAATTATTCCAACACCTTTTTCCAAATATTTTTAATTTAAAAAAAATATTTTTATTGTTTTATCATTATCAACACAATATTATACAATGTCTATTTACAGCAGATTCATGTTATTCATTTCTAGGTACAATACTTCAATCTTTAGCATCTGCCATTATGTTTTTCTTATACATTTTTGTATCCCTCACCGCTGTGCTCCCCTCCCCCTCCCAAGCCATTGCTTTTACATATCATTCGTCCAAAATTTCATTTCTTCTTGTGGAGGTAACCTTCCTTCTTCCTTTTCTAATCCTTTTTCAATAAATTTTCTCCATACCTCATCAAAATCACTTTGTTTCCATATACCTCTTTTTACTTTTAATATACATGTTAACTTGTCATTTATTGCCAGTTTCCACACTTCCTTGTACCATTCCTCTATTTGTATATTTATTTCTTTTTTCCAATTCCTTGCTATAAGCAGTCTTGCTATTGTTAATAGGTTTGTTATCGCATCTTTACCCTTTTTTTCCAATTGTATACTATTATATAATGATAATAAAGCTATACTAGGACTTCTTTCTATTTTAATATTCATTATATCTTCTATTTCTTTAAATACTTTCGCCCAAAATTTGCTTACATATTTACATTGCCACCACAGATGTATGTATGTTCCTGTTTCTTGGCATCCTCTCCAACAGTTTTTCGAGTAGTTTTTATTTATATTTGCCATTCTTACTGGTGTAAGGTACCATTTCCATATTAATTTATAATAATTTTCTTTAATCCTTATTGATAAATTTTTAAGATGTCTTTGTCTCCACAATTGTTGCCACTCTGTTTCCTTTCCCAAATATTTTTAATAATAATGCAAACTACAATGCATTCCGAATTGTTCAGATGCACCATATGGTAATCAGGAAAGAAGCTTAGGCTTAGCAAAGTCAACTAGTGAGCTGAAGCGGGATTTGAACAGACACTGATACATTTGTAGTTCACGTTTTCTTCCACGATGCTGCATTTTATCTGTGTGCTTCATATCTATGCTGACTATATTATAGTGGTGCAAAAAAAATTAACAAGTTGATGAACACTGACCCAAATGACACTGCTGGTAGCGTAGTTATTGATATTGAGAAAACCGGGATCAATCCAAGAAATGAACAAAATGTTTGAATATGACTTCCCCCTAATTTGTGAGAGATAGAGGAACTGTATAAATGATGAGAAAGGTTTGCTTTTAGAAATTCCTTTTAGAAGGCGAAAAGTGCCAGGAGATGCAAAATTTAATCTTGGGAATGCAAATCAAAACCATCCCTAGGTGGGGATAGAGCATTGTTCTCCATTTCATCCCTCAGGTAACTTGCCTGTATCTCTGCTGTAGCTGACAACAGCTTCACCTTGAATTAGCAAAACCTGGAGTTGGCTCTTTCTGCCTTAAGTGCAGACAAGTACTTTGTTTGGAAGGGTGATGCATTTTAAGAAAAGGTTTATTAAATTCTACTGATTACCATATTTTATTTTTAAAATTCAATATTATGTTTCAGCTTAGGGTGTCTTGTAGGATTGCCAAGTGTTTTAACTTTCCTCTGTGGCTGAGTTTGGGCAGCAGTTTTTATCAGCAAAGAGTGTCATATCATTTGGGTCAGTGGTTCTCAACCTGTGGGCCACAGCAATGAAAATCCAGTATGCGAACCTCCTTCCTCTTTATTTATTTAATTTTAGCTCCTTTCCGCAGAGCTAACCAGCCCAGTCCTTTTTTGGTACTAATGTTGGAGAGTACTCCCTGGTCAAAGTGATCCCAGTCAAGTGGTCCCTGTTCAAGTGGTCCCTGGTCAAAGTAGGCCCTGTTCAAGTGGTCCCTGGTCAAAATGGGCCCTGGTCAAAGTGGGCCCTGGTCAAGTGGGCCCTGGTCAAAGTGGGCCCTGGTCAAAATGGGCCCTGGTAAAGTGGGTCCTGGTCAAAGTGGGCCCTGGTCAAAGTGATCCCAGTCAAGTGGTCCCTGTTCAAGTGGTCCCTGGTCAAAGTAGGCCCTGTTCAAGTGGTCCCTGGTCAAAATGGGCCCTGGTCAAAGTGGGCCCTGGTCAAGTGGGCCCTGGTCAAAGTGATCCCAGTCAAGTGGTCCCTGTTCAAGTGGTCCCTGGACAAAATGGGCCCTGGTCAAGTGGGCCCTGGTCAAAGTGATCCCAGTCAAGTGGTCCCTGTTCAATTGGTCCCTGGACAAAATGGGCCCTGGTCAAAGTAGGCCCTGGTAAAGTGGGTCCTGGTCAAAGTAGGCCCTGGTAAAGTGGGCCCTGGTCAAAGTGGGCCCTGGTCAAAATGGGCCCTGGTCAAAATGGGCCCTGGTCAAGTGGGCCCTGGTAAAAAAAGTTGGGAACCACTCATGTAGATAAACACCCCCAACTCAGAATCACTGTAGAGTAGGGTTGCCATTTTTTGATATAGGAAATAAGGGACATTTACGGGATTTTTCACACAATAAGGGACACTTCATTAAAACCTTGAAACTCAAACATTAGGTAGAAATAGTTTTATTAACAGAATAAGATAATGATTGAAATTCACAAAAGAAACTGACTTACGCCCTCTTAACAGGACATGGTATGTTTCTGCATGCTTTGTCATGCAGAAAAAAAATTATTAGAACTACCTTATTTTCTCCATCTGCATTTAGTACTTGACTTTGCTGACTTTAAAAGTGCGCTGTCTAAACATTAAAATAAAATAAATTTTATAAGACAGTACATCTTCGTGATTATTATGTCAATAGTTAATGGTATAGTATAGTATGGGATGCACAGCTAGGCCTATTTTAAGAGTAACTCTCAAGCAACCAGAAACTATCTTTATCCAACATGATCCAACATTCCCCTTGGGTAACGGTTAATTAGTCTACTGTACTTTGAAAAAGTCCTGTATCGCCTCTTCCTTCCAACGGGGACGCAGGCTGCCCTGCGAGTTGGAATCCCCGGGCAGGCATTGCCGTCGAAACCGCAGCGCGCACCTTCGTCTGGTCAACCCCACCCAGTCCTGTCCTGCTAGTCAAAAATAAGGGACAGGGCCTGAAAATAAGGGACACAAATTTTAGGGCCAAAGTAAGGGACGTCCCTTAGAATAAGGGACATATGGCAACCCTACTGTAGAGCCAGGGCCGAAGCCAGGATTGTGATTGTGCGGGGCTGAGATTGGTTTGGGGGGCTGAGACTCGGTGGAAGAGGGTCTACCCTAGCAAACCTTTTGTATTGTTATCCCAATAACCCCATTAATGTGGGATATAATGAGCATGGTGATCAGATCATGATTTAAATGCACATAACAGTTTGAATAATGTACCAGTAAGGCCTTTTCGCGGACCACCCTGAGAATTTCGGGGGGCTGAAGCCCCTTAGCCCCCCCGGCTACATGCCTGTGTAGAGTAAACCCCAGTGAAAAGTACTGGGGCAGCCAATGTGCTCTTTCTTTCTGGTCAATTGGAAAATCTCCCAGATGTATTGAAACACATATCTCATCATCCCCAGCCAGTATGACTAGGGAAGGCTGTTCTACTACCTTGAGACATTTGGAGCTGAGTAACATGCTGGTTTCAAATACTGATCCAAACATTTCTGGACTGTCCTGCATTAAGTGATTATATGATGTGTGAAATCTTGTAGTCTAATGGCACATCCATGCAAACAATGTTTCTGTCATCCAATCCAATTTCAAAGGTGCCACAGAATAAGAACAGCTCTTGTCCCACCTTTGAGGGACCTGAGAAAGATGGTTTGGCACACTGAGAAGATGCTGTTTTTAGGTGATCTGCCCTGCACCCCAGACATACATAACTCAGCTGTCTTCTGGGAGATCCTTGCCTTCAACCAACTCTCAAATGACTGGCAATCAGTTATTTTACAACCTCATGACACAGCCACTGGAGTTGTTCCGTGTCATATGAGGGGGAGGGAACCCAGTGTCAGATTATTGCATTTTGAATAGCAATTCATTCATTCATTTATTTATTTATTTATTTATTTGTTCCATCTTGTATTCCGCCCCTCCCTGCAGGCTCGGGGCGGATAACATCATAAAATTCGGCAGGCATGTACATCCATGTCGCCATACAATAAAATGCAACATAAAACATACAATAAAACAAAATACAATAGGTCCCGAGATTAAAATTATGTGCATGCCATGGCATTCCCTGAACCAGGGTGCTGATTAGGAAGATGAGTACATTCGCTTACTCGCCAGCCGAAGGCCAGTCTGAACAGGGCGGTCTTACCCGCCCTGCGGAACGGGATGAGCTCCGTGGCAGCTCGGACGTCGTCCGGGAGAGAGTTCCAGAGTACCGGGCCACCACAGAGAAAGCCCTTTGCCTGGTAGCAGACAGGTGACAGGCGCGGGCCGATGGAATCAGGAGCAAATTCGACTCCTCAGAACGTAGTGATCTCGGGGGAATGAGTCAGCACAAGATATATTTTCGCAGTTTGAGATGACCTGCAGTGTGACATGTTTGACACCAGATGGCGCTGTCTCAAGACTGCTAAATGGAACCTTGAGGAATGTCAGTTACAAAGTGACAGTTGGGATTTGTCAGTTGGGATTTAATATCTGTGAGGAAAGGATGTTTAGAAAGGTAGCTGTGATGGCTGTTGTTTTTCGATGTTTTGCCAGTTATTGTTAAATACAATTCAATACAAAGTTATATATTTACCTTGTGAATTGAATGAGAGTTTCATTATTCACTCGAACAGAGACTGGAGTTTTTGGGCCGATGGGGAATTAAACTTCTATATTTCTGTTGCCTATCCGCTGTGACATAAATACTCAACGGCGAAGACCCAGTGCTCCATGCTCTGCACCCCACATCACTCGATTCCTCTTCCAGATGATCCATGCGGAAGCGATGATTAGGTGGCTCCCCCCACATTGCTTATAATAGCAACATGGGAATCCTTCTGTGTTGCTGTGGCAGCTGCATGCACCGGCTACACCCCCTTCACCCACAGAGCCTAGCTGGCATCATTTGATTAGCTTAGCTTCTGAAGCCTGAGATTAGATGTATTTAAGAACATAAGAACATAAGAAGAGCCATGCTGAATCGAGCCTCAGCCCATCTAGTCCAGCATTCTGTGTCACTAGTTGTACACAGGGATCTCTAGCAGAAAGGAGGGCAAAACCCTCACCTGCTATTTGAAGTAGCAAGGTAGTCCTTTACCACTAAACAATAGTGCCATCCCCTTCCACCACTGGAGACTTATTCACAGGCATAACTGTGTTTTCTCAAGCTGTAATTTTCCAGCAACAGCAGTAGGAGTGTCCGAGTGGCAATGCATAACTTCCAAATATATAGATGCTGCGGATTTAATCTGCCATTGCTCTATGTGCCTTGTTTCTTAATTCTAAGTGCATGGAGGTGGTATTATGCCAGGCTCATGAAGCAGAATTTGGGAGAGAAATGTCAATGCTTGGTAGCAGACTGCATACAAGAACAACCCTTACTCCACATCACTGAAATGGTTCAACATGGACAAAGTTGACGAATCCTGAATCCCACGTGTTTCCCCCCTGTTTTCTCCAGTTTCATAACAATTCCTGAGCTTAGAAGACAACCTCTGACTGTCTTCTTCCACCCTCACTTCCATTCCATTTCCTGGAACTTCTGAGTCACTTCTCTGTTGGGGAAGTCCCTCAAGTCATGGAATGGGGTCCATCATATCTCGTCATCTTTCTGTCTTTAAATCATTTAGAAATGGGGAGAAACAACGTAGGATAATGTCCATAGTGGAGCAAAGCAGATTTAACCCTGAATAATCCAGAGGTTTAGCACAGTGGTTAAATCACCAGCTGCTAAAGATTTATCAACTGAAGGTTGCAAGTTTGAACCCCGGGTTGGCTTGGGCAGCCAACCATCAGCCAGGGGCGGTCTAAGGTAATTTTAAATGGTAAGCAAACTTTTATCAGTGCCCCCCCCATTTTTGGTGCCCCCCCCTCCGCGCATGCCCAGAAGCTCCTGTGCACAGGCGCAGAAGCCTGTAAACACAGCACTCCCTATTCGGCACCGTGCCGACGGCACGCAGGGAGGTTTGCTACGGCGCGGCTCCTGCGTCGGAGCGCACAAGGCCCAAAAGCGGAACATCGGCCAGATGCTGTCTGGCGGGTGGGGGAATGCGTCCTTTACCCAGATGGCCCCCCATGCAGCGGCGTCCTTTGCCTACCAGTAGGACCGCCCCTGCCATCAGCCTTGCCCACTGTTTACCTACGCAGTTCGAAAACAGCTTTAGTTGTAATTAGAGAAATTAGGTACCGCTAATAAAAAAAGCGGGGGAGGTTTTTACAATGCCATAAAGAGGAGAAAGACCAGATGCTGGAATGCGGAAATCCTGACAAGCTCTTCGTCATAAGAGGATGGAGCGACAGAACCTTCCTATGGCGCGACACAAGAACTTCCTTCTGTGTGTTTGTCTGTGTGTCAAGACAAAGCAGCATTGAATGTTTGCCATCTATGTGTACTTGTGATCTGCCCTGAGTCCCCTTCGGGGTGAGAAGGGCAAAATATAAATAAATTATTATTATTATTATCCATGATACCAGAAACAGGTCATGCAATCATCCTTAGGTAAATTATTTGCGAGTTCAAGTTTTCCTGCCCAGGTAGGCTTACCCTCTTGTTTACCCACCCCTGTTCTGCAAGATATGGCTTGGCCCGACTTACCGGGTCGAGCAGATTGCTGCGCTGGGTGTCCTCTCCGCCATTTTGGATCGGGGGCTTCTTCCTCCCAGAAACCCCCTGGATGGCGGGAAATTTCCTGCCACCAGAGCCAGCTGGCCAATGGTGGGGCTGGCCCCGCCTTGGCCTGGCCTGTAGTTGGGGCCAGCCCTCTCTTCCACCGGGCAGCCTACATAAGGCTGCCCGAGGCCTAGCAACAGGCACTGGGCCTGCATCGGCTTTTCCACCCACCCTCCCTCCCTGCATGTAGCATTGCTTTGCATTTGTCAGCTTTCTTGCTGTTGTTTGGTGTTTATCTTGCTCTGTATTTTGTTACCTGTTATTGCAGTTATTGTGTGTTTATCTTGTCACAACTCTGTGTTGGGCATGTGGCATGGCCCCTGGATCGGGGTGGTGTATCGCCCCTTGTTGGAAGGGGGGATTAACACTCGGTCCCCTGGGGTGTCAAGCTTACGGGAACCGGTAGGGTGCCGGTGGCACCCAGGGATGTAAGTATTTTCGGACAGCAGCGGTTGTCCGACCCCTGATCCAGGACCCATGCATGGCTGCCAACCCTTGTTCCTGTTATCAATAAATGAGTTGCGGCCATATTTTATCCAACTACTGGTGTCAGTGTCTTCTTGGTAACATGGGGGGAAGTGTATCACCCATACCCATGCAAATGGTAATCAGTTAAAATCGACTAGTTCACTCTGCTTCCCCCTCATTTCCCATTGTACTTCTCTTTTTCTTTTAGCTGTCATGCAGCTGCTCTGTTTTTCAGTGGCTAACCCAGCACAGGTACTCCTCTAAGAAGAGCCCCAGTAGCATAAATATGAACACTGCCATGGTTTCCGAAGAACATTCAGGTAAGCACCATATGGTCTAATCTTTAATTCTTGTTACCATACATAAAACAACATGGAGAGACTTAATTAAATTAAAAACCACTTTACACCAGTTCCTCGCCTGAATAAATTCAAATGCATTCATTTTACTATTGCTAAGGATTCAATATTTCAACTTGGTTTCAGCTAAATTCTTTCTATCGAGTTGCAATTAAGTATGTGGCTCACTTGTGCATCACCGAAGAAGTGCAACGGCACCATGAATTCTGGGTGCCTGGGAAATATAATTAATGCGGAGCTGAATATCATTGATAAATGGAGGTTACTTATCAGTGTTCAGCATATAGGGAAATATGAAAGCGAATGGTGTAATTTGTCTGAAACAATTAGTTGTCTAAATTAAAGATAAGGGATTAAGGATGAAGCCTTTAAAGCCCCAAATACAGAGAAATAATAAATTACAATTGCAAAAGTACAAACATTACTCTTTCAAGTTGGCCAAGCTTTGTGAAGTGATGGATGTCTTTGTACTTTTCATGGACAAACACAGAAAAGCTGTGTACTCTGATGATGCCAAAGTGTGATACAAAGAATTGCTCTGAAAGGTCATTGATGCCATGCATGAGAATTGCTTCCAGTCTGTTTCTCCACTGTCTTTCCTTTACGGTAAGCAACACCGTGGGGACAGATCTTCAGCAACCGGTGTAAATTCTATCATAGAAAAATGAATATTTTGAATATTTTGAATTTAGGCTCAAAATTGTAATTTGATGTACCATAACCCAGTGTTTCTCAACCAGTGTGCCGTGGCACACTAGTGTGCCGTGAGTGATCATCAGGTGTGCCGTGGGAAATTGGCACTCCCCCAGCAGCCCCCTCACAGGTTTCCAAGAAAGAAATTGAGCCTCTCCGCTTGGAAATGTTTTTTACTATTTTACTGGATTTTTCGAGAGCCCCCCCAAGGAACTGTTTATAGCAGCTTCATGACATCCATAGTTAACTGGAAGCAAGTTTCACTCAGGGTGAAACTTCACAAAGGTCTGGAGAACAAGCTCTATGAGGAGCGGCTTGAAGAGCTGGGCATGTTTAGCCTGAAGAAGAGAAGGCTGAGAGAAGATATGATAGCCATGTATAAATATGTGAGAGGAAGTCATATATATGTTGTGTTCATCGAAACAGGCCCAGGTTTCACACTGAGTGTATAAATACATTTAAAAACATATTAACTATATGTATTACTGTGTTAGAGTGTCATTTTGTGTCATTTTGGTTGGTGGTGTGCCCCAGGATTTTGTAAATGTAAAAAGTGTGCTGCGGCTCAAAAAAGGTTGGGAAACACTGTAACCTATAATCCAAGGAGGGATTATATTTGCCCATTTCTCTGATTCCACATGACAATAAATCTACAGCATCTCCTATTTTCGAGCTGCGGTTGGTTGAATCTGTGGATGCATAACCTGGGGATAGAGAGAACCAACTGTGTTTGCTTTTCAATACTTCACAATTATTACACAAAGGCAACGTTTCAGTATCAAAAATATATAATATATAGGTATTGAGGACCACACAATTCACATTTAGGACCAAATGCACATACTGTGTCCATAAATGACGGGATCGGCTCGCATGACAATATCAAACCATAAATGTCCAATTGCTGGATAATCCGGAGTAATCATAAATCCAAAGTCACGCAAAAAGAGTCCGCAAAGGGTCCCCGAATGATGAAGCATAAAGTGTCGGTTATAAAAGTCCTCAGTACCGCTAGGCAATATCCAAACTCTATACCTTCGGAGTGTATCACGCTCCTTATTGTCCTATTGCTCTTTGGATATTGCCTCACTCCAACAAGATCACAATTAGACTGAAGGCTTGTTGGCCCTATAAATGTGAAAACAGCTCACTTGTTTACATATTCCGCTGTGAGTCCTCAAGGATCTGTAGGTGCCTATGTGAGATCCAGTCCTAAGAAAGAACTTGTTGATAGCTAGCTATTAGGCATGAGAAAAATGAAACGGAAATTAAAAGGATTCGTAAGAGATTCGTATGTAATGGGACTTTTGAGCTTTTACGGATCGCTGCCGCGAACCCGGAAGTAGACTTCCTTTTACGGTCCTTGAGGCCAACAATTTGCATTATGATCGTAATAAATTCTTAATTATTGTATTACGTACTCACTTCTCCCTGTCTTCTCCCCCTCATTTCCTTCCCGCCTTCATTCAGCTTCTTCTTTTTCCCGCATTTCTATGGGGAACTGGAAGTGACGCTGCTGCTAGGTAAGCAATGCATTCTGGAAAGTGTAGTCCTCCACGCTTCCCCCCCCCTCCTTCTCTTCCCCGTTGCTCTGCTGCCATGCCCCATCGCAGGAGCCAGCTTACCACACACACACGCGCGCTTCTCCTCCTCTCTCTCCCTGCGCTCTCTCAGATGCTTCTCTTCCCCGTTGCTCTGCTGCCTTGCCCCATCGCAGGGGCCAACTTCAGCCCTCCAGGTACGTGTTTTGGACTTCAACTCCCACCATTCCTCACAGCCTCAGGCCTCTTCCTTTTCCTCTCAGCCTGGGCAAACTTGGGCCCTCGCTCCCTCAGGATCGGGGTGAGAGAGGCAGCGAGGAGCGAGGGGCTCCTCCTCCTTTTTGCTGCTTCCAAGAATAGAATACCCCCTCCCTCCCTCCCTCCTTCCCTCCCTCCTTCCTATTTGGAGAGTCCCATCTAGAATTCAGTGTGGTTTATTCAAGTTTTGGCCTACAACTCCCAGAAATCCCAGCCAATTTACCAGCTGTTAGGATTTCTGGGAGTTGTAGGCCAAAACCATCTGGAATGCGCATGCTCTGGCATATGAATTACTAACGAATTTCGTTAGTACTTAAGTTACATTTTAGAAATTTTTGGGAAATTTTTTGTAAGTCTTTCTTTTACTAATAAAAAAATCCCCCAATTTGATTTTAGAATCGCCATTTTGGGTTCTAAAACATGCCTACTAGCTATATCTTCTTTTGAATGACTTCTTTTCCATGCCATTTCATTCACCTCTTTACCCCTGAGAATGGTAAAGGAGAATCCTCTGCATCTCTTTCAGGTGACAGCAATTTTACACTTCCCTGGGCACTACTCTAGGGACACAGCTAAGAGTTAATTATCCAGTCCAGGGGGAAATAGAGGTTAATGGAGTGGAACACAGCAGAGGAACGTGGCCTTTGTCAACTCATATCTGCATTCCAATTTCTATCAGCTGGTGTCCTTGGAAAACGCATTCAAATCTGTTTACACAACATTTAGTTGATCCTGCATCTAAATACTACAGTTATCACAGATATGTGGAATAAAATAAAGAACAAGATATTTCATGATCTGCCTTGTCTAGGTTTTAAAATATTGCCTTTAATGGGCTTGGCCGACTTACCGGCCGGGCTGGTTGTGGGGCGGGTTGCACTCGGTACTCAAGGGTTGATATCAGAAGACCCCCTACCCAGAGAGAGACTATCCTTGCAACCCTGGACATATAGAAACAACTGAACATGTGCTCCTCCAATACCTGTTTTACATGGAGCCCCTGGTGGTGCAGTGGGTTCAGGGCCATACCAGGATTTTGTTGGGGGGGGAGGCTGAGTTTGATTTGAGAGGGGCTGAGTCTGAGTGAGAGAATATCTACCCCAGTGTTTCCCAACATTTTTTGAGCTGTGGCACACTTTTTACATTTCCAAAATCCTGGGGCACACCACCAACCAAAAGGACACCAAATGACACTCTAACACAGTAATACATATAGTTAATATGTTTTTAAATGTATTTATACACTCAGTGTGAAACCTGGGCCTGTTTCAATGAACTCAACATAGATATTCTGGCAGGAATGGCAGAAAGACACACACGAAGGTCTTGCTCAATTTATAGTTAACACACAATCAAAGAGCATCCTGAACTCTTGCAACAATGGAATTGAACCAAACTTGGCATATTGAACTCTCAAGGGTTTGCTTTGGAATTGACCTTGAGTTTGGAAGTTGTAGTTCACCTACACCCAGAGAGCACTATGGACGCAAATAATGATGGATCTGGACCACACTTGGCATGAATACTCAATATGCCCAACTATGAACACACGGAGTTTGGGGGAAATAGACCTTGACGTTTGGGAGTTGTAGTTCACTTACATCCAGAGAGCACTGTGGACTCAAATAATGATGGGCGGGCCTCTTCCTCATGGGGAGGGGGACACTCCACCCCTTTCCAACCTTCCCTCCACTCACCTCAGCCTCTCTGCCGGCCTTTCCTCCTCCTCAAATGGCGACCGCTAGGAAGGGGGCAGGGCCCGAGTGATGTCACCCTTCCCTCCTCCCTCCCTCAATTGGAGGCTGGCTGGCTGGAGCGCGCGGAGGGGAAATGGCCGAAGGAGGCGGCGCCCCGGCCCCTTCTTCTTCGCCGCTGCCCGGCCCTTCCTCCTCCTCCCGCAAGCAGCAGCAGCAGGAGTTCGGCAGGAGGGGGAAGAAACGGTATATTGGAGGTTTTCCCACAGCACACCTGATGATTGCCCACGGCACACTAGTGTGCCATGGCACACAGGTTGGGAAACACTGATCTACCCTAACAAACCTTTTGCATCGTTATCAATACCTTCATGCATATGGGATATATTGAGCATAGTGATGAGTTCATGATATGAATACACATAACAGTTTAAATAATGTACCAGTAAGGCCTTCTTGCGGACCACCCTCGTGGGCCACCCCTCCAGCCCCAACTGGCTATAGTTCTCTGTGCAGATTTCCTCCATTCCCTTCCTCCTTAATGACCCTCACTCCATTTCTGACTGCCTTAATTCATTTTTGACTGGCCCTTACTCATTTTTTTCCTGACACCTTTTCCCCTTGGGCCCCAATATAGCATTCACTCCATACTGCCCTTTGAGATCACTACGGTCCGAGGATGCCAACTTCTTGGAGATACCTTCGGCGAAGCTGGCACGACTGACATCCACCCGCCGGAGGGCGTTCTCTGTCATAGCTCCCACGCTGTGGAACGCCCTCCCGGCCGAAACCCGGGCCATGAAGGACCTGCTCCCGTTCAGACGGGCTTGCAAAACTTACTTGTTTAAGCAGGCTTTCGGCGGGTAGGCCCGCGCATTCTTAATTGTGCCATTGTTTTAATTGTGCCATTGCTTTATGGTGTTACTGCTGTTTTTAACTGTTTTACTGTTCTGTATTTTATTGTGCCTTCGGCTCTTGTGAGCCGCCGCGAGCCTCCGGGAGTCGGCGGCATAGAAGCCCGAATAATAAATAAATAAATAAATTCCATGAGCTGCTATTGACTGTCTCTACCCATCACGACCCAGCTTTTCACTTCACAATTATCTACATCAAAAATCATCTTATCAGAATGCTGTGTGTGTTTCCCAACATTTTATCATTTTGGAATGATTGAGAAAGAGAATCGAGAATAAAACTATAACAGTAAGATCAGGCCAGATTTTTAATATTTCGGTGTTTTGATGTTTGGGTGTTTTGCAACCAGGGATGCAGAACACCTCTTATCACACACATCTTGCCATATCACTTCTGGTAGCCATTTTGGCAGATTTTCATTATGGTTTTGCTTGTTTTTAAAGGCAGGTTTGGCATTCTGGGATGGGAAACGTAAATGGCTACATTGACGATCAGTTCTATAAGGATTTGGCTAGTTTGGGACAAAAAAGTCACCTGAAGATTAGCACAATTCTTTAAAAACTGGTGTTTGTGGTCCAAGAGCTGCATGTGATGCACAGGATGCATTTTGCCCATGTTAACCTTAAGGCAGTGTGATGCAACAGGGTGCATTTTGCCCATGTTAACCTCAGGTGTGCAGTGTTTCAGTCAGTCAGTCAGTAGCCTGCCGGGGCAACAAACCATCGGCTAAGTCAGGTGAAAATCTTCAATAGTTTCCATGGGAAATGGAACCTCCAGGAAGGGGGGGAGTCTAGTGTGTTGAAGTATAAAAACCCTAAGAAACCTACCTCGACAAAGGCACAAAATTACAAACGCCCCCCCCCTCCCCACCTGTTGCCTACTTGGTCTCTCCCTCTCCATGCATTGGGAAGGCCCACCTCCCTTTCCCCAAGTAGAGACCTCCTCTTGCCTCCTGGGGGTTCTGTGTGGGAAGTTTGGCCCAGTTCTATCATTGGTGGGGTTCCGAATGCTCTTTGATTGTAGGGGAACTATAAATCCCAGCAACTACAACTCCCAAATGTCAAGGTCTATTTCCCTGAACTCCATCTGTGTTCATATTTGGGCATATTGAGTATTCATGCCAAGTTTGGTCCTGATCCAACATTGTTTCAGTCCACAGTGCTATCTGGATCTAGGTGAACTACAACTCCAAAACTCAAGGTCAATGCCCACCAAACTCTTATAGCATTTTCTCTTGGTTATGGGAGTTCTGTGGGGGAAGTTTGTGTCTTTCTGCCATTCCTGCCAGGATATCTATATTGAGTTCATTGAAACAGGCCCAGGTTTCACACTGAGTGTATAAATACGTTTTAAAAATATATTAACTATATGTATGACTGTGTTAGAGTGTCATTTTGTGTCATTTTGGTTGGTGGTGTGCCCCAGGATTTTGCAAATGTAAAAAGTGTGCCACGGCTCAAAAAAGGTTGGGAAACACTGCCTTAAGGTATCACCTATTATACTTATGAAAAGATCCTATTCATACTGTCACAACAGGAAACAGCAAAACATTATTTGGTGATAAGGAACAGTAAGTCTTAAATAGGATGTTTCTAAGTGTGACAGCGCAGCAAGTGCTACTTGTATGAGAAACTTTAAGTTGCAAAGGTTTGCACTGCTGTATTTATTTATTTATTATTCGTTCTTATATACCGCTCCTTCCGGCCGGCTCAGGGCGGTTTACATAAAAACATATAGCATAATCACAATTTAATACAGCAACAATAAAATCTACAGACTAAAAACATAACTACACCTAAACAAGCATCAACATAGCAACATAGTATTGTGTTTCTGCAAGTCTGCTCAGTTTTGCAAAGGTTTGGTTGCGTTGATTGGTTATTTACACCTGTCAATCATTGTTTAACAAGCCCAATTAAGTTTGTTCCGCCCCTTTTCCCAGGGACTTTGGCAATCTAGCCATTTTGCTTAGCAGAGCTTCCCAGGTTTTCTTCAGAAGAGGATGTATCTGAAGGTTTGCCAGGTTAGGCCTTGGTCAAGCTATCTCTCAACACCAATCTGACTTTCCTTGGGACTCATACTGCATACTCAACATATCGGAAGGTTGAGTGATGCTGAGGAGACCCAAGCACCTTCAAACAGTCAGGTGGCATTCAGAGGAAGGTTTTGTGCCTTTAACATAGGCCATCTGGCTGGGGTCTCGAGTGTCCTTACCTCGAGATCACAAAGAAGGAGAGAACTTGGAGAGCCATCCGGCAGAAGCTTCCTGGATCTAAGCAACTAAGAGACTGTAAAGTATGGGGCCGGAGAGATAGCACAGCGGTAGAACATAAGAACATAAGAACATAAGAAGAGCCATGCTGAATCGGGCCTCAGCCCATCTAGTCCAGCATTCTGTGTCACACAGTGGCCCACTAGTTGTACACAGGGATCTCTAGCAGAAAGGAGGGCAAAGCCCTCACCTGCTCCCGACCCCTCACAACCAGTACCCGGGGAAAATCCTGCCTGCCTCCATCAACACAGAGGTGGCACTTGGATGTCCATTTCAGTAACTGTCTGTAACAACAGCTGTGTTTGCAATCAGTAGGTTGCATGTTCGATTCTCGGGCTGGTCTGGACACCCATCTGTGAGCCCTGTCCACTGTCCACCTAACAGATCGAAAATAAGCCAGCTGTGAGTAGATGAACTAGGGACTGCTCAGAGGGGAAGGATTTTTATATGGACTTTACAACACCTGAATAAAAATAAGGAAGATGGGCTGCCGGAGGTGGAATGCGGAACCAGAGGCTCTCATCTGAGGATGAAGCAACAGCACCCCCTTGTGACGTAATGGAGCAACCGCACTTGCGACGCAGCCAGAAGAGAAAAAAAATCCTTCTAATTGCACATGTTTGTCTGTACAATGTATTGTAACTGTATGTCAGTCAGCAGGGATTGTCTGCCATATGTGTAATGTAATCCGCTCTGAGTCACCTTCGGGGTGAGAAGAGCGGAATATAAATAAAGTGTATTATTATTATTATTATTATTATTATATACTAGCTGTACCCGGCACGCGTTGCTGTGCCCTATTTTGGAGATGCGAGGAAGTCTGAGTATGTAAGGCTTGGAGTTGTTGTTAGTTATGATGTTGTTGGGGTCATGGCTGTGTTGTTGTGGGTTGTTTTGGTGGGTGGGATGTTGGAGTCCTGTGGAGTTGTTGTTGTGTGGTGTTGCTTGCGTTCTGCATAGCTTGTGGATATACAATGTTTTTTGTCTTTCCGTCTGCTGTGTTGATGTAGAGGTTGATGCGTGTGTGGGTGGGGTACTTTGGAAGTGAGTGGAGGTACTTGAAATCCCATTATCCATGGTGTGTCTTCCTCTAATCTGCAGTCGGATGGAGTGTGGGTCATGGGGTGCATTGTTCGCCAAGTTTGGTCTTTATCGGTCTTGGTTCTTGGACACAGTGGTCTGTGGGGAATGATGGGTTTTGAAGTACTACAAATCCCATTATCCATGGAGGTGCTTCAAGTCCCATAACCCATGGTCCACCCTCCTCCAAACTGTAGTAGAATGTAGCGTGGGTCATAGGGGCTCTGTGTGCCAAGGTAGGTTACTGTAAATTCAGGCCATACACAATGTCCCATGAGCTGAGGCCTAGTCAGGAACAGCAAGTTAATGAAGCCTTACTGTCAATTCAGGCCATACACAATGTCCAATGAGCTGAGGGCTGGTTGGGAGAATCAAGTTAATGAAGCCTTACTGTCAATTCAGAGCGTAATCAGCATTCCATTAAGTGAGGCCTAGTCAGGGAAATTAAGTTAATGAAGCCTTACTGTCAATTTTGGGCGTGGTCTGTGATTTGTAGTGGTGTAAATTTTCTGTGGGAAGTGAATTGGGTGTTTGTGTTTGTGCCTCAGCCCTTTGCCTTATCCTCCTCTGACAGTTTATTATGGGTTGTAATGTTCATGTTGGCTGGCCAGTACAGGAGTTATGCAAATCTGCCCTTATTGGCAGCCAATCATGTTGTCAGAATGTAGAGGCTGGGAGAGTCGTTGGCAGCCCCGGAGGATGCTGGGAAATGTAGTGGTTTTTTTACTCGTTTTGGGGGCCTTTTAGGTTTTGGGGGGGAAAGTTTCTTTGCTACAAACGTACCTTGTCTGAGGCCTATTTCTGTTGGCAAGTTTGGTGTCTCTGTGTTGTAAGGTTTCTCTGTTTGGGACGGTCTTTCCATGACGACTCTTCCTTTATATATATAGATTTTTCTTTTATCCTTTTGGGGAACCAAGTAAGGTGCCTGAATGAAGATAACTCAAGTTGTAAACAATAAAGCCTATTTGAGTTATCTATAGTGTTCAGCTTGGTCCTTGGGAGCCCCAAGCCTCTAAAGGAAGGCAAGAAGCAATCCCCCGGTATGGAGAGACCACATCCTCGCCCTTCACCAAGTATTTAGACCAGGTGCGACGGCACACTAAGACAGTTCTTTTACTGTTCATGTGCTTCTTGTTGCACACCTCTCACAGCAAATATTGAAAAATAGTATGTAAATTAAAGATTATAGCTTAGATTGGCCTACTATTAATTAATGATGGTTTTCAAGAGTAACCCTGTGTGCACTCTGGAGCACATTTTCTGATAGGCTACATTTCTATATTATCCTCTAGATGACAGTGAATGGCAATTCTCCTTCATCCAATTAAAGGCACAGCCTATTAAACTCAGCCCCCTTTTGCCTGTACGAATGGCGTGCCCTGATTAATCAGCTACAGAGCGAGAGTAAACACTTGGCTTCACTTAATTAAAAATTAAATTCCTCTAGAGGGATTATTACAGCCGGGAGCTGCTACATGCTTCTGCTAAATATGGGATGCTTTCAGGACACAGTCAGCGTTAGGACATAGCGAGGGCTGTATCTATACAAAGGAAAAAAATGTTCAGACATTCAATTAAGTCTCAACACATGTTCATTCTCCTTAGGGAAGGTGTGTGAACAGAAAACCAAGGAGATCATAACCATTTTGGTGGTCGACGATATCCATGTTTGCTGTTTCATAACTGGATAATGAACTGGAGTTTGATATATACCTTGAAAGCTTACCTAAGGAAACTGTAGTTGCCACCCCAAATCTGAGAGTTTACTGTTGATTGTTGTCTGCTCTGCTTAAGACAGTTACCTTTTCCTGGCTTTACACCTCCATATACAACATGAACTCTACAGAATTAGCTATTTTAGAATAAGTCAAATTCTTCCAGCAGCTTATCACCAATAATAATAATATCTCTTGGCTTTTCTTATTTATTTATTTATTTATTGTTCGTTCTTGTATTCCGCTCCTCCCAGCAGGCTCGGGGCGGATAACAGTGCGAATATATGGGCAACATGTCACGACATGTCGACATGCGGCCCTACAATAAAACATTAAACATATAAACATAAAACACATTAAAAACACATTACGTCGTCAATACGTGGGATGAGAGGACATACGGCATGGCTCTTAGTCTGGTGTGCTTAGTTAAAAGCTAGGCCAAAGAGAGCCGTCTTGCAGGCTCTCCGAAAGGGGGCCAGTTCCGAGATGGCTCGGGCTCAGGTACGCAGGCCCTAGGCCGTGCAAGGCCATAAAGGTCAACACCAACACCTTGAAGGCAATTCGGTACTCGATAGGAAGCCAGTGCAGTTGCCGGAGGATAGGTGTGATATGGTCCCTCACTGGCAGTCCTGCCAGCAGGCGAGCGGCGGCATTCTGCACTAGCTTGAGTTTCCGGATTGTCGCCAAGGGAAGGCCAACGTAGAGGGCATTACAGTAGTCCAGACTCGAGATGACCGTCGCTTGTATTACCGTGGCCAGGTCGTTCCTGGACAGGTAGGGTGCCAGTCGCCTAGCCTGTCGGAGGTGATAGAATGACGTCCTGCTGACCGCGGAGACCTGAGCCTCCATTCTTCACGAATGAAGATTCAGGAAGGACTCATCCCATGCTTTCTACAAGCACGTTGGTGACTAAAAAGGCCAATCCGAGATTGGCAAGTCTTGTTGCAGAAAGCACAGCAGAAAGTCTCCTTGGGTTATGTTGTTTCCAAGTTGCGGTTCTTTCTGCGTTGTCATTTCTCTTCGAGACCCGTTCGGCGTGACTTCTCGAAAGAGGCCGCAGCATTGTGGATAGTGCATCTCCATGCCTCCCAACGTAAGGCCAGGGTAGACCATTGTTGGCGATCAATCTGGCCGAGCCTGAGATGTTGTTTCAGGGAGTCCTTATATCTCTTCTTTGGGGCGCCTCTCTTGCGCTGACCCGTGGCGAGTTCACCATAGAGTAGTATCTTAGGGAGGCGGTGGTCCTCCATCCTAGAGATGTGCCCTGCCCAGCGCAGCTGTGTTCTCAATAGCATGGCCTCAACGCTGGTGATCCCTGCTTGCTCAAGGACAGCAACATGAGTCACATAGTCAGTCCAGTATATATTTAGGATTGTGCGAAGACAGCACTGATGAAAACATTTGTGGAGTTGTAGGTGTCGGCGATAGGTGACCCATGTTTCAGACCCATATAGGAGAATAGACAGTACAATAGCTCTGTACACAGTGATTTTTGTGCTTTGCCTCAGGTGTTTGGTACTCCAGATTTTATTGTTTTAATTGTAATTTTATTGTTATATATGTGGAATGCATCACTGGATGCTCATGTAAGGCCGCTCTGAGTCCCCTTGTGGGGAGGAGGGCGGGATAGAAATGTATGTAATAAATAAATAATAAATGAATGGGATTTATTATGTTCGCCAACAATCAGCTGCTAGCTGCAAGTTTGGGGCATTGCTTGAGTCCAGGTGTATGTCAAACAGCTGGCTGATACGGAATTTCCTGTGCCTCACCTATGACCTTGTTTATTGCTGTGTCCAGGGGGAGATAGATGTGGACTTTCCTATATCTGATGACAGACGGAATACCTGAGAGACCATCTATCCGAGCCCTGTTTGGACAACAAAACAATTAGAAGGCATATCTTCTGCCTTCCGGGTCAAAAAAGGGCTTTAAAAGGATGGACGTTGCAATCTATGACCCTGAAGATAGAGTATAGAGCGTTCCCACATGCAGGGTGACCCAGGATCTCTATAATAATGAGTGCTAGACTCAGAAATAGTGAACCAAAACAGGATTTATTGGATAACAACCAGTAGAAAATGCTGGTGGCCCAAAATGCTTGGTTGGTTGCAAAAGAGTTCTTTAAACAAAGGGAAAGCTTTCACTTGCCTCATGCAAAGCGAAGGTACCTCTTTTTGGATCCCAGGTATCATGTTCCTCTCTGGTCTTTGTAGGCCCACAAAGTCCTGTAAAAACCCCAAAATCCGCAGTCTCTGTTGAGGACGGGCCTCCTATGCACTGCAGCTTGGTTGAGAGAGCAGGTAGACTCGGTAGGTGAGCTAAGAATGCTATGTCACAGCAAGCTTAGGTTCCAGCCTTGCTTCGTCCGTTGTTTTCCTTGGAATGAGGGAGGAGGGGACGTCCGGCCCTTAAGTAGACTCTGGAAAGGGGTGGAGTTGAGGGCGGAGACACCAGATATGGAGCCAGGAAGCAGCCCCACCCGAGTGACCACGTGGCCAACAAAGAGGATGCAGAACAAAGGGTCCATGCAGGCACATGGCAAACCAAATACAGGTATAACAGCCCTCTAGAGGGCGTCACAGCATACAACAACAACAGAAAGAACAACAACAATTATTAAATTATTAAAAAATATTTAAATTTTTTAAATATTCACATTTGGCCTGCCCAAAATGGTTTAAAACTGTATGTTATTGCTTATGTTTGAGTTTTATTGATGGTATTGTTTTATAATTGCTGCTGTGTTGTTATTATGTGTTGTTGGGCTTGGCCTCATGTAAGCCGCACTGAGTCCCCTTGTGAAGATGGTTGCGGGGTATAAATGAAGTTAATAATAATAAATAATAATAATAATTAAAGGCCAACCATGTTTGGAGGAAACTGAAAGCTTCTGGATTTATTTTATCTTTTTGTCTTAAAATATCTGTGGGAAGGTAGGGAAACATGGGAGCTTGGGGATACATAAATAAACATGTCTACGCATGCATGCACACATACCCACACACAGGTTTAGAGGCATGGCGCACAGTTAACATTTCCCATTCTCCTGAAGCTTTCACAGAGTCTCTCCCAGATGGGTTACTTGAAGAAAGAATTTGATGGGGATCAGGGCCGTAGCCAGGATTTTGATTCGGGGGAGGGGGGGGGCTGAGACTGGGTGGAAGAGGGTCTACCCTAGCAAACCTTTTGTATTGTTATCCCAATAACCCCATTAATGTGGGATATAATGAGCATGGTGATCAGATCATGATATGAATAAACATAACAGTTTAAATAATGTACCAGTAAGGCCTTTTCGCGGACCACCCTGAGAATTTCGGGGCTGAAGCCCCTTAGCCCCCCTCCCGGCTACATGCCTGATGGGGATGGAGGCATTCAAAACAGTGGCACACTCGACAGGGATTCTGAAGTGCCATCGTCTATAGTTTTTGCAGTTTTTATGTTTATCACCTCTTTTGTTATCATATATATATAATGGCTTGGAGTGCCTCAAATCCACACTGCTTGTGGTTTGTAACACAAGTGGTAAGCAGTTATAAACTTCATCATTAAGGTGTGTGGAATTCATCAACAAAATGCCGTTTCCCTCAGCTTCCCATGGCAATTTTCAATGATGGATTGGAAATTCTAGAGAACCTAGTAATAGCTGCCTTGAGCTATGTCTGCAGTGTTTTCCAATGTTTATCCATAAAATGTGCCCTAAATAGGAGCAACAGTCCTTCTTAGTCTGTTTTCATTACTTTCCTTACTGAGTTTCACCGAACTGGGACAGATTCAGGACCAAACTTCGACATTACAAGAGCTATAAAGTGTCTCTTCCCTATTTCCTATAATACAAACAAACAACATTCGAAACTGAGTTTGGTGGTGCACCTTTTCCTTTCCTTTGCAGCTAATCGTTGACTGCTTTGGGAAAGGGGAAAGGGATACACAGAATAGGGGAATGTGTCATATGTTTGTTAATATTCGCTAAAGCAGTGTTTTTCAACCTTTTTTGAGCCACGGCACATTTTTTACATTTACAAAATCCTGTGGCACACCACCAACCAAAATGACACAAAATGTCACTCTAACACAGTAATACATATAGTTAATATGTTTTTAAATGTATTTATACACTCAGTGTGAAACCTGGGCTTGTCTCATCTCATACAGATATGTGGTTGAAAACGGAGCAATGTCAAAATAGACCAACAGAAAATACTGGAAGGGTTTGGTGGGCATTGACCTTGAGTTTTGGAGTTGTAGTTCACCAACATCCAGAGAGCACTGTGGACTCAATGTTGGATCAGGACCAAACTTGGCATGAATACTCAATATGCCCAAATGTGAACACAGATGGAGTTTGGGGAAAATAGACCTTGACATTTGGGAGTTACAGATCTGGGATTTATAGTTAACATACAATCAAAGAGCATCCTGAACTCTTGCAACAATGGAATTGAACCAAACTTGGCATATTGAACTCTCATTACCAACAGAAAGTACTGAAAGGGTTTGCTTGGGAATTGACCTTGAGTTTGGAAGTTGTAGTTCACCTACACCCAGAGAGCACTGTGGACTCAAACAATGTTATGTGATGTTGTTTTTTGTTTTCTATCCAGAATCACAATGTTGGAAGGAGGCTCACCACTTTAAGGTCCCTCAAACAGGCATGGGAAAACTTTGGCCCTCTGGGTGCTTTGGACTTCAATTCCCACCATTCCTAACAGCCTGAGGCCCTTTCCTGCTTAAATGGCTGAGGGGGGGGAAGTGCGCAGACTCGCCCCAGAGCAAAGTGAGGCAAAGCGAGCAGAGCCAGGCTGGGAAGAAGGGAGCCTGAGTGGAGAAGAAAAAGTGTTCAGCAGGAGGGGGAAGAAAGGGTATTGGAGGTTCCAATTTCCCACGGCACACCTGATGATGGCTCACGGCACACTAGTGTGCCACGGCACACTGGTTGAGAAACACTGCGCTAAAGTACATTGGGGATCTGTGGCAGTCAAGATGTTGATATACGAGGGTGGTTCAATAAGTCCGTGACTTTTTGAATGAAACACAGGTTTTTGGATTAAAAAAATCATTTTATTTTTCAACGTAGTCTCCTTTGAGCTCTATACACTTTGTCCAACGTTTCTCCAATTTTTTTATCCCTTCCAAAAATAAGATTTGTCGAGGTCATCAAAATAGGTTTTTGTTTGTGAGATGATTTCATTGTTGGAGTCAAATCTCTTTCTGCCGAGCCATTTCTTCAGGTTTGGAAACAAGAAATAGTCACTCGGGGCTAAATCCGGAGAATAGGGTGGATGAGGGAGCAATCCATATCCCAATTCATGGATTGTTGCCATGGCAACTGCACATGTGTGCACCCTTGCATTGTCCAGGTGGAAAAGAACTTTTTTCTTGGCCAAATGTGGTCATTTCCCCCACCCCTCAAATCCTCATTAAATCGACCCAATAAATTGACATAATATTCGCCATTGATTGTTTTACCCTTGATTGACTACCCTTTTGAAGGTAGTCAATGTGGAATATACCACGTGCATCCCAAAAACGGTTGCCATGACTTTATTGGCTGACAAACCCACCTTGCTCTTCTTTGGTGCCGATTCACCCCGAGAAACCCACTGTTTTGACTGCTGTTTGGTCTCTGGTGTGTTGTGGTGGATCCACGTTTCGTCCATGGTTACGAAACATCGCAAAAACTCGTCCATGTTGCGGTTGAACAACGCCAAACACTCCAGTAAAATCGTCACACGATTGCGTTTGTGGTCGATTGTGAGCAAACGCAGCACCCATCTTGCGGAAAGCTTTCTCATACCCAAGTGATCATTTAAAATTGAAACCACTGAGCCATGTGAGATGCCTATGGCTTCCACAATCTCTTGCATTTTCAATCTCCGATCGGCCAATACCATATCAGGATTTTTTCAATTGTTTCAGGTGTAGAGACCTCAACTGGGCTTCCAGAACGTTCGGCATCTTCCGTGCTTGTACGGCCACAACAAAATTCAGTAAAACACTTTTTTACCATTGAAATTGATGGTGCAGAGTCCCCATAGTATTTATCAAACTTAACCTTGGTTTGAGTGATGGTTTGTTTCCGCAAAAAAATAATGCTTAATGAGCACACAAAATTCACTTTTTTCCATTTTCTCCTCAAATCACGTGGTAGTCTGCTATCAATGGCTGTCAAACACAAACTAAATGACGCAGCTTGTTCAAATTTTGACAGGTGTCAACTGACAAGATGCCACTTGACAGGAGCAGTGTTGCCCTTTCAGTTAAGAGGCGGGAAATTCCAAACGTCACGGATTTATTGACCCGACTCGTATTCACATGAGTCCCTGTCACCGTGGCCAAGAGTCAAGGAAAATAAGAGTTGTCCATCAGCTGCTGGATCAGGTAGAGTTCTCCCATCCATGTATTGCAAAAAAAAGAATCTGAAGAGACTCACATTTCCTCTCTCTGCATCTTCATTCACATTTTATCATTCTGTGAGTGGAGAAAAATCTGCAGGAGGTCTTTATGCTCGCCATATGGAACAGTCACATTTAATATTAAGATTATGTGCATTATGTCAGTTACTCTGGAAAACTGTAGAGATTAGAGATGATCCTCCGTGGATAACGCAGATAAATATTCTCTGTTTGAAAAGACAAATAATGAATGTTGTGGCACAATGCTCATCATTAAAAATCTGCGGACTCATCTACACTGACAACAAGACAGTTTTTCCACCTCCGCCAGGCAAGGAGGCTGGCCCCCTACCTCTCCCGGAGCGACCTGGCCACGGTGATCCAAGCCACGGTCATCTCGAGGCTAGATTACTGTAATGCGCTTTACGTTGGCCTTCCTATGTCGTCGATCCGGAAGCTCAAGCTGGTGCAGAACACTGCCGCCCGGCTCCTGTCTGGGGCTCCAGCAGGCTGCCGTATAACACCAATCTTGCAGGATCTGCACTGGCTGCCTATTGAGCACCGGGTCGCCTTCAAAGTGTTGGTCCTTACCTTTAAGGCCTTACACGGCCTGGGGCCAGCGTATCTGAGGGACCGTCTCACTCCATATTGCCCTCCAAGATCACTACAGTCTGAGGATGCCAACTTCCTGGAAATACCATCAACAAAGTTGGCGCATCTGACATCTACCCGCCGGAGGGCGTTCTCCGTTATAGCCCCCACGCTATGGAACGCCCTCCCAGCCGAAACCAGGGCCCTGAGGGACTTACTCCTGTTTAGACGGGCCTGCAAAACTCAGCTGTTTAGGCAGGCCTTCGGTGAGTAGGCCCGCGTGTTTTTATGTGTTATACTGCTGCATCTGCTGCTGCTCTGTTGTTTTAATATTATTGCTATTGATTTAACTGTTTTATATTTTAACCCTTTGTTGTCATGCCATTGGCTCTTGTGAGCTGCCGCGAGCCCCCGGGAGTCGGCGGCATAGAAGCCTCAATAATAAATAAATAAATAAATAAGACCAGAAAACAAGACCATTTTCAATCAATATGAATGGGTCCAATCTCTGACAATAAGAACAGGAGGGTAGGAGTAGATAAAAACACATGCCAGTATAAGACTAGGGTCTACCATAGGGGTCGGGAACCTTTTTGACTCAGAGAGCCATGAAAGCAAAATATTTGGAAATTTATTTCAGTGAGAGCCATATCTATCTATATAATAAAAGAGAATGTTTGCAGTCAGGGCCGTAGCCAGGATTTTGTTTCGGGGCTGAGTTTGGTTCGGGGGGCTGAGACTGGGTGGAAGAGGATCTACCCTAGCAAACCTTTTGTATTGTTATCCCAATAACCCCATTAATGTGGGATATAATGAGCATGGTGATCAGATCATGATATAAATGCACATAACAGTTTAAATAATGTACCAGTAAGGCCTTCTCGCGGACCACCCTGAGAATTTGGGGGGGGGGGGGGGCTGAAGCCCCCTTAGCCCCCCCTGGCTACACGCCTGTTTGCAGTGGGAGGTGCGGAGGGCGGGAGGTGCAGAGAAATATGTGGCAGCATTTCAATTGGTTGCCAGTGTGGGATTATTTGCATAACGGCTCTGAATGGCCAGCCTCTCAACATTCCAACAATCCTAGGCAGCAGAGAAAGGAAGGGAAGGGGCCTGAGGCAGACACACCTGAGCCATTCTACATCCTGGTGCAGTTTCAAATAGGATGAACCATGGATGATGGGACTTGAAGTACCTCCACCCATCTCCTGAGAATGCTGCCAGATAGGGTAAAAGAAAGGGCCTCGCTAAATTAACACAAGATTTTTCTGGACTAGGCCTCAGTTACTCCATAAAGGGCCTGAAAGGGCCTGACTGAATTAACAGTCAGGCTTCCTAAACTTCATTTTCTGGACTAGGCCTCAGTTACTGGGCTACTATGCAAGGACTGAGCTAACAGTAAGGCTGCCTTAACTTGATACTCCAGATTAGGCCGCCAATCATGGGATCCTGTGTATGGCCTGAATTGACAGTAACACTTCCTCAACTAGATTATCATGACTAGGCCAAAGTTACTGGGATACTGTGTAACGACTTAAATAACAGTAAGGCTTTCTAAACTTGCTTTTCCTGACTAGGCCTCAGTTACTGTGATACTGTGTCAAGACAGATCCCGTTGCGACCCTCATCCAGTGCATGATCATGACCACTTGGCACACAAAGCCCCCATGATCCACTTTACATCCTGGTGCAGTTCGGAGGAGGGTGGACCACGGATGATGGGACTTGAAGTACCTCCACTCACTTCACAAGACCGCTGCCAACCTCATCCAAAGACTGATCAAGACCAAACTTGGCACACAGAGCCCCCATGACTCATTCTACATCCTGGTATAGTATTGAGGAGGATGGACCACGGATGATGGGACTTGAAGTACCTCCACTCACTTCACAAGACCGCTGCCAACCTCATCCAAAGACTGATCAAGACCAAACTTGGCACACAGAGCCCCCATGACTCATTCTACATCCTGGTATAGTATTGAGGAGGATGGACCACGGATGATGGGACTTGAAGTGCCTCCACTCACTTCACAAGACCGCTGCCAACCTCATCCAAAGACTGATCAAGACCAAACTCAGCACACAGAGCCCCCATGACTCATTCTACATCCTGGTATAGTATTGAGGAGGATGGACCATGGATGATGGGACTTGAAGTACCTCCACTCACTTCACAAGACCGCAGCCAACCTCATCCAAAGACTGATCAAGACCAAACTCGGCACACAGAGCCCCCATGACTCATTCTACATCCTGGTATAGTATTGAGGAGGATGGACCATGGATGATGGGACTTGAAGTACCTCCACTCACTTCACAAGACCGCTGCCAACCTCATCCAAAGACTGATCAAGACCAAACTTGGCACACAGAGCCCCCATGACTCATTCTACATCCTGGTATAGTATTGAGGAGGATGGACCACGGATGATGGGACTTGAAGTGCCTCCACTCACTTCACAAGACCGCTGCCAACCTCATCCAAAGGCTGATCAAGACCAAACTCAGCACACAGAGCCCCCATGACTCATTCTACATCCTGGTATAGTATTGAGGAGGATGGACCACGGATTATGGGACTTGAAGTACCTCCACTCACTTCCAAAGACTGCTGCAACCCTCATCTAATAACTGAGCAAGACAAAATTTGCCACACATAATCCCCATGACCCACTCTACATCCTGGTGCACTTTGGAGGAGGATGGACCATGGACAATGGGACTCCCAGCACCTTCCCACACTTCCCGAGACCATTGCAAGCCACATAAACAACTGATAAGGACCAACCTTGGCACAAAATGCCTTTCTCAAATAACCCGGGCAGCGCCGGGTCCCCAAGCTAGTGATATAATAATGCAAGGAGCCCCATTTCCTCCTTCCAAACCCACCTCCTTTCCGACGCCTTCCTGAACTTTAGGGGCTCCTCTGCCAGGCAAACTGTCCCAGCTGCTGAAAGCAAGGGCTGGGAGGAAGCAAAGAGGGAAAAGAAAGAGAGGGAAGTAGATCAGAGCCTTCCTCTCCTCCTGCGAGAACTCAACTGCACCCAGCTTAAGTGCAAGAGCCTCCCTGGGATGGAGCTGCCCCTTCTTAAAGGCCACATGATGTGGGCTTCTCCAGGAGGCTGAGCACGGTGTGCATGAAGCCAATCTCCGCTACCATCCCTTCAGGCCAGCAGCCCTCACGTGGGCCGAAGCAGATGAGATGGAAGAGGACAGAGAAGAGGTGGAAGAAGAATTGAGGGTGAAATCTCCTGCCAATCTCGAGGTGTTGCGAGTGCCTCTTCCTGCATCGCCATGCATGCTGTGGCCAATCAGAGTGCCCCTTTCCCCTCTCTCGTGCACGTGTTTCAGCCAGCGTAGTGGCCACACACTATGCCTGCCTGCCCTGAAGAAAGCGTATTTCTCAGTGGCGTGGACCGTCCTGGCCGCCGTCTGAAAATGGCTGCCATGCATGTGAGCAGGCCCGGATTACCTATAAGGCCACCCTAGGCCAAGGCCTAGGGCGGCACCTTTGGGGGGGGGCAGCAGGTCCGGACCCCCCAAAAGTTTTTTTTAAATTTAAAAAAAATTTTAAGGGCTCATGCGCGCGGTGGCATAAGCGCCATCCATGGCCGCCCCCCTCCTTTGCTCTGCTCCCCTCAGCTCTGCCCCCGCCCTCGGCTCTGCCCCGACCCCGTCTCCGCCCCCGTCTCCTCGCCAGCACGAGGAGGAGGAAGGAAAGCCCCACCCCTGGAGCCGATGCGGGGCCTCCCTACGGCTCCTCCCTCCCTCCTAAAGCCACGATTTTGGCCGCTTCTCAGGCCGGCATAGTGGCTTTAGGAAGGAGGGAGGGGGAGGAGCTGGCGAGGAGGCGGGGGCGGAGCTGGGGGTGAGGCGAGGGCGGAGCAGGGAGGACCCAGGGGCGGGGCTGGAGTGGAGCGGGGAGGAGCCGGGGGCGGGGCGGGGCTGGGCGGGGCAGGGCAGGGAGGAGCCGGGGGCGGGGCGGACCCGGGGGCAGATCAGGCCCTTTTGGCCTAGGGCGCCAAAAGGGCCTGATCCGGGCCTGCATGTGATGGCCGAGAAACAATGGGGAAAGGAACAAGAAAAGTGCTGCAGTAGTGCCTTGGGACACTAAATTCAGACCCAAAATACAGGACATGTGGCAACCCTATCTGTGAGCCAGATGCAATCATCAAAAGCCACGGTCATCTCGAGACTAGACTACTGTAATGCCCTTTACATTGGCCTGCCCTTGTCTGTGATCTGGAAACTTAAGCTTGTCCAGAATGCCAGAATGGGGTTCCAGTGAGATGTCACATAACTCCCATCCAGCAGCTTCAATGGCTTCCGGTCGAGCACCACATCACCTACAAGGCGATGGTGTTAACTTTCAAGGCCTTGTATAGTCTGGGGCCGATGTATCTGAGGGACCATCTCACCCCCTACCAACCCCAGAGATCACTCCATTCTGAAGATCTGAACCTTCTCGAAGTGCCTAGTTTCAAAACCATCCATTTAACATCTACGCAGCGCAGAGCCTTTTCTGTTGTGGCACCATCCATCTGGAATACTTTGCCAACCGAAGTTCGTGCCTTGCAAGATTTGCCATCATTTCGCAGGGTGTGCAAAACCTATTTGTTTCGGTTGGCATTTGATTGTTGAAATTTGTAATTTTGTTTTATTTTAATTTGATGTTTTAGCTCTGTTTTAAACCTTTATGTGGACTGTAAGCTGCTCCGAGCCCTCGGGGAGTGGTGACATACAAGACCAAATAATAAATCTATTACATATAATAAAAGTCAGTGTTTGCGGTGGAGCGACCGAGCGAGCGACGGGAGGAATATGTGCCAGCGTTTCGATTGGCTGCCACTGTGGAATTATTTGCATAAATGATTATAATTGGCCAGCCTCAAAACCCCAACATTCTACGGCCCCAGACAAAGGGGATTGGTTGCCACTGAAATGGTAAACACCACTTTTCCCAACAGGCTTCAGCCTGAATTGACAGTAAGGGTTCCTAGGCCTCAGCCTGAATTGACAGTAAGGCTTCCTAGGCCACAGCCTGCATTGACAGTACGGCTTCCTAGGCCTCAGCCTGCATTGACAGTAAGGTTTCCTAGGCCTCAGCCTAAATTGACAGTACAGCTTCCTAGCCCTCAGCCTAAATTAACAGTAAGGCTTCCTAGCCCTCAGCCTAAATTAACAGTAAGGCTTCCTAGGCCTCAGCCTAAATTAACAGTAAGGCTCCCTAGGCCTCAGCCTGCAATGACAGTAAGGCTTCCTAGGCCTCCGCCTGAATTGACAGTAAGGCTTCCTAGACCTCAGCCTGAATTGACAGTAATGCTTCCTAGCCCTCAGCCTAAATTAACAGTAAGGCTTCCTAGGCCTCAGCCTAAATTAACAGTAAGGCTCCCTAGACCTCAGCCTGCATTGACAGTAATGCTTCCTATGCCTCAGCCTCAGGGCCGTAGCCAGGATTTTGATTCGGGGCTGAGTTTGGTTCGGGGGGGCTGAGACTGGGTGGAAGAGGGTCTACCCTAGCAAACCTTTTGTATTGTTATCCCAATAACCCCATGAATGTGGGATATAATGAGCATGGTGATCAGATCATGATATGAATAAACATAACAGTTTAAATAATGTACCAGTAAGGCCTTTTCGCGGACCACCTGAGAATTTCGAGAGGGCTCCAAGATCATTTCGGGGGCCTGATGAAGCCCCCTTAGCCCCCCCCGCTACATGCCTGCTCAGCCTCAATTGAATGTAAGGTTTCCGAGGCCTCAGCCTCAATTGACAGTAAGGCTTCCTAGGCCTCAGCCTGAATTGACAGTAAGGGTCCCTAGGCCTCAGCCTGAATGAACAGTAAGGCTTCCTAGGCCTCAGCCTGCATTGACAGTAAGGCTTCCTAGGCCTCAGCCTGCATTGACAGTAAGGCTTCCTAGGCCTAAGCCTGAATGGACAGTAAGGGTTCCTAGGCCTTAGCCAGAATGAACAGTAAGGCTTCCTAGGCCTCAGCCCATTTCAAAAAACCCGGGCACCGCTGGGTTCCAAAGCTAGTAAATAAATAAAAGTGCCACCTCTGGCTCGCGAGCCATAGGTTCCTGACCCCTGGTCTACAAGTTGCCCATAAGAAGCCTACAAGCAAAACATGGATGCTGCAGCACTCTCCTACTTGTGTCCTTCAATATCTTTTATTTAGGGGCACACTGCCTCTGATCGTGGGTGATATTTGATTTCTTTCTGCTTAGAAGCCTTGATTAAGTCTAAAGTCTGGTCAATTTATGTTAAGCTGACAAGATGTTAGCCAGAAGGTCTATAGTTTATATAGGACAAAAATCTTGCCTGCTGATCCGATCTGCTGATGGTTGTAGAAATTTACAAAGATCCTGCATTATCTATTTTGAGTTCATAAGAGAAGAATTATGCTGAACTTCAAGACAACCAGGACTGTGGGGCCTGAGTTGCTGTGCCAGCTCAGCCAGGCATCTTTGTGAAACAAATGTGATGCCCAAGGCTTTGCTAAGAATTATTGAATGCTTTCACAATGGCTAACCACCACAGTGCGGAGTCATTGTCCAGCCTGGAGGGTTGCTGGACACACACTAGGGCTCTTACTTGGCTGAATCAATTATGTTTTGGATTCTAACATAACTGTTTACAAATGATTAACATGACGTCATTATGATTGTTGGAGTAAAGCATGTTGAAAAATAGCGGCTAGAGTCTTTCCCTGACAGTGGCTGAATCCACACCTGTAAAATAATTCATCTTTATCTTGATTGAAATCCTGTCTGGATTCATGATGTTCTTTCAAGTTTGATGCAAAGGGGTTCTTTTTTTTACAGTTCTGAGGGCTTCAGTCTCTCTTTAAAAACACCTTTTACGTTGTAATTTCTAGGAAAAAGCAGTCTTTTTGCAACATGTGTCCAGGGGCGGTCTAAGGTTATTTTATATGGTAAGCGAACATTACTTTGATGCCCCCTTTTCTCTCCGCCCCTTTTCCCTTTGCCTCTGCCCCCTGCTTGCCCAATTGCGTCACGTGACGTGTTTACAGGCTTCTGCGCCTGCAGGAGCTTCTGCGCATGCCCAGAAGCTCCTGCAGGCGCAGAAGCCGAAGCCTGTAAACACATCACGTCAGCACTCCGTCCGTATTCGGCACCTAGGGGGCGGAGACAAAGGGAGAGGTTAAGCCTCTCTCTTTGCCTCCGCCTCCTGCGTGCCGAATACGGACAGAGTGCTGATGTGACGTGTTTACAGGCTTCGGCTTCAGTGCCTGCAGGAGCTTCTGGGCATGCGCAGTGGCTCTGGAGCTCAACTTCAGCTCCGGAGCCACTGCGCATGCGCAAAAATCTCCGCGCATGCCCAGAAGTTCCTGCAGGCCAGGCGCTGAAGGTGACGCGGCAGCAGGGAGGTTTGCTACGGCGGCGTGGCCGGCGTGGCGGCGCCCTTCCCAGAAGATGGCGCCCTTCCCAGAAGTTGGTGCCCTAAGCGGCCGCTTACTCCGCGTATACGTCGGACCGCCCCTGCATGTGTCCCCCTGTGGCATGACACAAAAACCTCCTTCTGTTCGGTCTGTGTTCTGTGTACGTCTATACCAGTGTTTCCCAACCTGTCTTGAGCCGCGGCACACTTTTTACATTTGCAAAATCCTGGGGCACACCACCAACCAAAATGACACAAAATGACACTCTAACCCAGTAATACATCTAGTTAATATGTTTCTAAATGTATTTATACACTCAGTGTGAAATCTGGGCCTGTTTCGATGAACACAACATAGATAGATATCCTGGCAGGAATGGCAGAAAGACACAAACTTCCCACACAGAACTCCCATAACCAGGAGAAAACGCTATAAGAGTTTGGTGGGCATTGACCTTGAGTTTTGGAGTTGTAGTTCACCTATATCCAGAGAGCACTGTGGACTCAAACAATGTTGGAGCAGGACCAAACTTGGCATGAATACTCAATATGCCCAAATGTGAAGACAGGTGGAGTTTGGGGAAAATAGATCTTGACATTTGGGAGTTACAGTTTCTGGGATTTATAGTTAATAAACAAACAAAGAGCATTCTGAACCCCACCAATGATAGAACTGGGCCAAACTTCCCACACAGAACCCCCAGGAGGCAAGAGGAGGTCTCTACTTGGGGAAAGGGAGGCAGGCCTTCCCAATGCATGGAGAGGGAGAGACAAAGTAGACAACGGGTGAGGAGGGTGTGTGTGTTTGTAATTTTGTGCCTTTATCGAGGTAGGTTTCTTAGGGTTTTTATACTTCAACACACTAGACTCTCCCGCCCCCCTTTCCTGGAGGTTCCAATTTCCCACGGCACACCTGATGATCGCTCAGGGCACACTAGTGTGTCCCGGCACACTGGTTGGGAAACACTGGCTCAGGGCACACTGGTTGGGAAACACTGGTCTATACAAACAGAATTGAATGTTTGCCGTGTATGTGTACTTGTGATCCGCCCTGAGTCCCCTTTGGGATGAGAAGGGCAGAATATAAATAACGTATAATTATTATTATTATACTTATTAATAATAATAATAATTATTCATTATTATTATTATGTTTCTGGAACATGGCCATACAGCCCGGAAAACTCATAGCAACCCAGTGATTCCAGCCATGAAAGTCTTCGACAACGCAAATGATTTCCACTCCGGTGTGAAGCTTCCCATCCACAAGAAGGCAGAGATGAGGACACAGTTTTACTGTTTTAGCAATTTGATGTATGAACTGAACATTGTTTTAATTGTGTTTTTAATTGATCATTGGATTTGTTTAACTCTGCTCTATTTTGTATGTTTTATGCCGATTTTATGCATTAGGCATCGAATTGCTGCCTGTTAGCCGCCCTGAGTGCCCCCCCCCCAGGTTTTCAGGAAGGGCGGGGGGAAATAATGTAAATAAATAAATTAATATCATAGTGATGAAGATGGAAAATAAGGTTTGGGCATATAGAAAGAGGACTATATATCCTGAAAGCACCAGGCCCCATCTGTTCTTGAAAGTTAAGAAAATGTCAGATCTGTTTAATACTTGCATGGTGGAACACCAAGGAATACTAGGTGCTATAGGTTATATTTCAGAGGAAAACTATGGCAAACCATCTTTTAATAATTCCATGGCTGAGAAAACTATAAAATTCATGGAGTTTCCATACATTGACAGGCATTTTGAAGCCTTCCCACCCCCAAGCCAAAATTATTCAGTGTGTGGCTGAGTCCAGATCCTAACCCCAAATTTAAACCATTAGTCTATATAAAGATTTGTTGCACTTCTTATCTATCTATCTATCTAGTTACTATCTAGTCCATGAGCTGCTTTTTGCTGACGATGCTGCCCTTGTCGCCCATTCAGAAGCAGCTCTGCAGCGCCTAATATCCTGCTTTGCAACAGCTGCAGAGCTGTTTGGGCTGGAAGTCAGCCTGAAGAAAATGGAAGCTCTCTACCAGCCCGCACCACAGGAAGAACACCATTATCCCCACGTCAGCATAGGCAAATCTGTGCTTAATTCCGTTCAGCAGTTCACCTACCTGGGAAGCATCATCTCTTCAGACGCCAAGATTGATAAAGAGATAGATCACAGATTAGCAAAGGCATATAGGACAGTTGGAAGGCTTCACAAAAGAGTCTGGAGTAACAAGCACCTGAGGGAAAGCACAAAAATCAGTGTATACAGAGCTATCATACTGTCTATTCTCCTATATGGGTCTGAAACATGTGTCACCTATCTCCAACACCTACAACTTCTCGAATGCTTTCATCAGCGCTGTCTTCGCACAATGATAAGTATACACTGGACTGACTATGTGATGAATGTTGCTGTCCTTGAACAAGCAGGGATCATTAGCACGGAGGCTATGCTATTGAGAACACAGCTGCGCTGGACAGGGCAAGTCTCTAGGATGGAGGACCACCGTCTCCCAAAGATCCTACTCTATGGTGAACTTGCCACGGGTCAGCACAAGAGAGGCGCCCCAAAAAAGAGATATAAGGACTCCCTGAAACAGCATCTCAGACTCAGCCAGATTGATCATCAACAATGGTCCACTTTAGCCTCACATCGGGAGACATGGAGCCACACTATTCATAATGCTGCAGTCTCTTTTGAGAAGTCATGCCGAACAGGTCTTGAAGAGAAACAGCAACGCAGAAAGAACCACAACTTGGAAACATCACCTAAGGCAGGGGTGCTCATTAGGTAGATTGCGTAGGGTGTCCTGGTAGATCGCAGGCAGGGCGGGAGGAAGGCTCAGTCCTGCCCCGCAGGCTCCCAACACTACCCACGTGCAGAAGGAGGTTGGACTGGATGGCCCTTGGTGGTCTCCTCCCATTCTAGGAACCCATTGTTGTTATTGTTATTATTATTATTATTATCAGAGGCTGAATGGCCATCTGTGAGGAATGCTTTGATTGTGTTTTTCCCTTATGGCAGAAGGATGTTGGACTGAATGGCCTTTGGAGGTCTCCTTCTACTCTAGGAACCTATTGTTGTTGTTGTTACTATTATTATTATCAGTAGTAGTCATAGTAGTAGAGACTGAATGAATATTATCATCATTATTATTATGAATAAATGTAGGCGCTTATTATACTCACATTCAGTTGAATTCAGTCTTAAAATATATTATATGGCTCTCACTGAAATAAATTTCCAAATATTTTGCTTATATGGCTCTCTGAGTAGTGGGTAGGTAGATCATTTTGACTTGGTTGTTTTATAAGTAGCTCGCATGCTGAAAAAGTGTGAGCACCCCTGACCTAAGGAGACTTTCTGCTGTGCTTTCTGCAACCGGACTTGCCTATCTCAGATTGGCCTTTTTAGTCATCAATGTGCTAGTAGAAAGCGTGAGATGAGTCCTTTCTGAATCTTCATTTGCGAAGAAAAACCAAGAAGGGGATGAAGACACTTCTTTTAAAAATAAATGGAGAGAGATGATTAGAATGCAACATCTTCCAAAGTTAGATGCTGACTTTAAGGTTTACTTATAAGGCTCTGTCCAACACACGTGGCCTCATGATTTAAATGTGTAAAAATGTGACAACACCAATGCTTTTGTTTATTTTCTCAAAGGCAATACATGCAAGAGAGGCAGAGCGTAGCAATACTATTACACACCTTCCTGCACTCACCTTAGAGGCAATCAATATCAATTATTACCTTTGCAACTTGAACGAGGAGTGAAGGCCTGGAAGGCTGACCACAAAAGTTTATAAAGAGACACAACCTCTTTACATGGACTCTTGCAGTTTTTGAAAAGGCAAATAAATACCAGGACAGGTGGAATATAGGACTCAATGCTCTGTGTACTTATTTAAGAATTCTTGGGACTTCCTTGCTCCTAAGCTCTGTTGGTGATGAAGCCTTGGGTTTCATCATACTGTTGTGATACAACATTTGAAGTTTTTGAAACCATTCATAGATACCACATTTTTATTTCTGCTCCTTGTTATTGTGCACTATCTCAAAAAGATACATTCATGCCCTTTTTGGTGCCTCTCCTTCTAGAATGCATATGGAGTTGTCTTTCTGGTGGGAAATGCACAAGAGCTTCATGTTCCTACAAAGCAAATTGTGGCCGTTTATGTAGTTTTAATAATGCTGTATCTAATTGGTTTTACCTGGTTTTCAATTACGCAGGTGCGAGTCCATTAGGCATGGTTTCGAATCCAAAAATGGTGATTCTAAAATCAAATGGGGGGATCTTTTGATTAGTAAAAGAAAGACTTACAAAAAATCTTCCAAAAATTTCTAAAATGTAACTTAAGTACTAACGAAATTCGTTAGTAATTCGTATGCCAGAGCATGCGCATTCCAGATGGTTTTGGCCTACAACTCCCAGAAATCCTAACAGCTGGTAAATTGGCTGGGATTTCTGGGAGTTGTAGGCCAAAACCTGAATAAACCACACTGAATTCTAGATGGGACTCTCCAAATAGGAAGGAGGGAGGGAAGGAGGGAGGGAGGGAGGGGGGTATTCTATTCTTGGAAGCAGCAAAAAAAAGGGAGGAGGCCCCCCCCCCCTGCTCCTCGCTGCCTCTCTCACCCCGATCCTGAGGGAGCAAGGGCCCAAGTTTGCCCAGGCTGAGAGGAAAAGGAAGAGGCCTGAGGCTGTGAGGAATGGTGGGAGTTGAAGTCCAAAACACGTACCTGGAGGGCTGAAGTTGGCCCCTGCGATGGGGCAAGGCAGAGCAACGGGGAAGAGAAGCATCTGAGAGAGCGCCGGGAGAGAGGGGCGGGGAAGCGCGCGTGTGTGTGTGTGAAGCTGGCCCCTGCGATGGGGCATGGCAGAAGAGCAACGGGGAAGAGAAGGAGGGGGGAGCGTGGAGGACTACACTTTCCAGAATGCATTGCCTACCTAGCAGCAGCGTCACTTCCAGGTCCCCATAGAAATACGGGGAAAGAAGAAGCTGAATGAAGGCGGGAAGGAAATGAGGGGGAGAAGACAGGGAGAAGTGAGTACGTAGTACAATAATTAAGAATTTATTACGATCATAACGCAAATTGTTGGCCTCAAGGACCGTAAAAGGAAGTCTACTTCCGGGTTTGCGGCAGCGATACGTAAAAGCTCAAAAGTCCCATTACATACGAATCTCTTACGAATCCTTTTAATTTCCGTTTCATTTTTCTCATGCCTACAGTCCATACAGTATGTAGTAGGCCTGTTTAGGTTTTTCGGAATGCTATAAAAATCGGAATAAATTCAAATTTAATTCACTTTTGAAGCGGTTTTGAAGCGATGTAAGCAACCCGGAAGTGAATTTGCAATTTCAAAGCCATCGCCGCCATTTTCGGAAAAGAATCTGTGAGTTTCTCTTAACTGGCCTTCCCTTCCAGTGGATTTCTTTCCTCCGCCTGGGAACTGGGCCGATAGCTGCCTTTAATGCCCAGATCTCAGGCGGAGGAAAGAAATCCACACCAAACTAATGCGGATTGCTTCTCTTGGCCTGAGATCTGGGGGGAAAGCCAGCTTTCTCCCCAGATCTCAGGCAGGGAGAAGCAATCCGCGTTCACACTAACACGGATTGCTTCTCTCGGTCTGAGATCTGGAGTGAAAGCCGGCTTTCCCCCCAGATCTCAGGCCGAGGGAAGCAATCCGCGTCCAAACTGGGTTAAACAAGCGTGTCCGCCATTAACGAATTAATTCTGAAATTTTAGAATTTTTCCAAATTAATTTCAATTTTTTCCCAAAAAATTTAGGAAACATTCAGATTCGAAGTGCCAGCGCCCACTACATCCGGAACAAGTATTGAACCCTTTTTTTTGTGGATCAACCAGGCCTAGTATGTAGTATTTTAAGGGTGCATCTCGCCATCAATATATTTGGCATTCCGAACTGTCTTCAAAGGCAGCCCCACGTAGAGTGTGTTGCAGTAATCTATTCGGGCTGTGACCAGAGCATGGACGAACATAGCCAGATCAGACTTCCCAAGGTACGGGCGCAGCTGGCGCACGAGTCTTAACTGTGCAAAAGATTTATAGGATTTTAATCCTGTATTTTATATTGTACTAGCTGATCCCGGCACGCGTTGCTGTGCCCTATGTAGTAGATGTGGAGAAGTATGTAAGGGTTTGAACTGATGTGTGTGTTGTGTGTGTGTATATATGTGTATGCTTGTGTGTAGGTATGGCTGTATGCGTGTTTAATATTTGTGTGTGTGTTTGTATTTGTGTCTGTGTGTATGTGGGGGTGTTTGTGTGTCTGTGGGTTTGGGTGTGAATGTATGGGTTTGTGTATATATGTGTATGTGTGTATATTTGTGTTTGTTGTTTTGTGTGTGTATATATTTTTGTGTGTGTATATATATGTATGTGTGTTTGTGGTAATGTTTGTGTGTGTGTATGTTTATGTATATACAGTATATGTGTGTCTATGTATGTGTTTATTTGTGTAGGTTTGTGTTCTTTTGTGCAGTATGTTGTGTTTTTTATCCATTTGTGTTTGTGTTTTTTGTTAGCTTGCCTGTGTCTTCCTTGTCCATCTGTTCTGGTTCCTGTTGGCTGCCTTCTCGCTGTCCTCCGGTGCCTCTCTTCCATTCCCAGAAGAGGAGGGGAAGGGAGAGAGACCGTCTTGAGGCCCCTTTCGTAGGAGGAGGTGGAGGACATGGGCCCGACCACAGCCCTCCTCCCCTGCGAAGGTCGCTCTTTGGCCCACTCTGTGGCAGGGAAGTGGTGAAGGGGGTGATGGCGGCGGCGCCATGGCGCTCTCTTGCGGGGCCCTTTGCTCTCCTCTGCCGGTTCCGTGGTGCTTCCTGAAGAGGAGGATGAAAGGGGCCCCCGCGCGATCTCTCTCCCTTCCCCCTCATCTTCTAGGAGTGGAAGGGAGGCGGTGGAGGAGAGCGAGAAGGGGGTGGAAGAGGCAGCCAGGGCACCGCCGGTATCGCTCCCTCTGCGTCGCTTCCCTGTCGAAGGGTGCGCTCCCCTCTGCCGCCTCTCTTCCGCTCCCAGGAGAAAAGGGCGAAGGGAGAGAGATCGCGCGGGGCCCCCTTTCGTCCTCCTCGTCAGGGAGCAGCACGGAGGCAGCGGAGGAGAGCGCAAAGGGGCCGGAAGAACGGCCATGGCGCCGTCGTCATCACTCCCCCCTTCGTCACTTCCCTGCCACAGGGTGGGCCAAAGAGCGACCTTCTCAGGGAGGAGTGCTGCGTTGGAGAACGTTGCTGTGGTCAGGCCCACGTCCTCCACCTCCTCCTGTGAAAGGGGCCCGCACGGTCCCTCTCCCTTCCCCTCCTCTGCTGGGAGCGGAAGAGAAGCAGCGGAGGAGAGCGAGAAGGCTATGAACTTCCTGTTTGTGTGTGAGGTATGTGTTTCCTGCCGGGTTTGGTTTTTTGCGGGACAGGAAGTGGTTTTAGCGCCATTTTGTTTGTAGTTTTTGTGGGTTCCGGATGCCTCCATAGGTTTCCATGGGTTTTTTGGGGGGCCGGTTTTAGGGGTCTTCGGAGGTATGTTTTGGGGTTTTTTTGTGCCACGATTGTTGGTGTTGGTTCGTTGAAATGTGTGGGGTGGGTTTTGAGGGTCTGGGTGTTATGGTTGAGAGGGCAGCAGCGGATCAGCTGCAGCAGTTCTTAGAAGACACAGCTGGATTTGATCCCTTCCAGTCCGGCTTCCGTGGGGGCACGGGACGGAGACCGTGCTTGTCGCCATTACAGACCAACTTCGCCGCCAGCTGGACCAGGGTGGATCGGCACTGCTTGTCTTGTTAGATCTGACAGCAGCGTTTGATACAGTAGACCATGCATTGTTGACCCACCGCCTATCCGCTTCCGGAGTCAGGGGACTGCCCTTAAATGGGTGGCCTCCTTTCTCCGGGATCGGGGACAGCGTGTGGAGGGCGGGATGGTCTCAGGCGGCTCCCACTTAACTGTGGGGGTCCCCAGGGGGCCATTCTCTCCCCTTATTATTCAACGTTTATATGGCCCCCTGGCCCAGCTGGCCCGCGACTTTGGTCTGGAGTGTTATCAGTACGCTGATGACACCCAGCTTCTGCTGCGAATGGACGGCAGGCCGGATACCGTACCCGATTGCTTCCATCTGTGCCTCGAAGCCGTGACTGGTTGGCTGCGGGCCAGCCGGCTGAAGGTGAATCCGTCGAAGACGGAGATCCTATGGCCTGGTCGGCCTGGCCGGGATGAGTGCCGGTTGCCTACTCTGGACGGCGAGCAATTAAGCACGTCGTCAATTGTTAAGAGCTTGGGTGTTCAGTTCGACTCCCTGCTGACCATGGAGACCCAGGTCTCCGCGGTCAGCAGGGTGGCGTTTCACCACCTACGTCAGGCTAGGCGACTGGCCCCCTACCTGTCAGGAATGACCTGGCTACGGTGATCCAAGCGACGGTCATCTCGAGACTAGACTACTGTAACGCCCTCTCACGTTGGCCTTCCCTTGGCGACGATTCGGAAACTCAAGCTAGTGCAGAATGCGCTGCTCGCCTGCTGGCAGGAGTGCCGGTGAGGCAGCACATTACGCCCATCCTCCAGCAACTGCACTGGCTGCCAATTGAGTACCGAATCACCTTCAAGGTGCTGGTGTTGACCTTTAAGGCCTTGTATGCGGTCTAGGGCCTGCGTACCTCTTGGACCGCCTTGCCCCATACGATCCCCGAGATCACTCCGCTCAGCAGAGCAAAACCTGCTGGAGATTCCACCGATCCGCCTCTGCCGCCTATCATCAACTAGGCAGCGCTCCTTCTCAGTAGCAGCTCCAACGGCCTGGAATGCCCTGCCGGAGGAGGCTAGAGCCATACGGGAGCTCGCCCCCTTCCGCAGGGCCTGTAAGACCTTCCTTTTCAAGCAGGCCTTCGGTTGACATATAACGCCTCTTGCTTTCAATCGATTTATGACTCTGTGTTACCGTTTTTGTCACTTAGTGTAATTTTAACAATGTTTTAATGATGTTTTTAGTATCATTTTTGTTATTTTTATGGTTATAGCATTGTTTTATTTTGTTCGTGAGTCGGCATGAGTGTTGCCTGCCGATCACTATGTATGTCTTGTAACCCGCCACGAGCCCTCGGGAAGAGGCGGAATACAAATACAAATAATAAATAAATAAATAAAAATAAATGGTGTGTCCGTGCATAAGCGTCAAAAACGGACTCTCTCTTTTTATATATATATAGATTTTATAATCTGGTTTTCATGTATTTATCTGTTTGCCTTATATGTGAAAGACATATGGTCTAAGCATCAAATAATCTTGACTTGATCACTACAAAGCAAACTGCCTGCTAGCTACACATAATTTAAGCAAATTATTCCCAAATTCTTGTCCTTCCGGAGTTTTGGACTTCAACTCCTAGCAGCCTCAGCTGCCTTGGCCTTTGAAAAGGGATTCTGGGAGCTAAAGTCCAAAACATCTGGAAGACCAGAGTCAGGGAAACACTAATGTAAACTGTTTCAAGAGATCTCAGTCAACCCTTTTTAGCTTCTTGGCTTGGGATGGTAAGACAGTTCCAGTGACACCATCTGACAAAGAAGGTCAAATTATCTCCAAAGGCAGAATAAGGAAAAGTGAGAGTTCTGTGAATGTAAATATGGCAGCAAAAGAGTGATGGATTTTACCAGATGGTTATAGAAATCATATTCAGGGCAGGTATGTTCACATTTCTGCTAAAGATAAAGGGTGCAATTAACAAATCCTGCAGCGTTTCTATTTTTCTTGAGTGACATTTCAGAGAAATTCAGCACTAATCCATAGCTGCAGGACTGAGAGCTACAGCATTGCACATTCTGGCCCGATACATCAGCCAAGATACCAATGGCTGCTGAGAACTTGCTTCTGTCACCTCCCAAGAAGAACACTGTGGCGAAGGGGAAACCAGCCAGGTCTCTTGCACCAGTCTGCACTCATCAGCACAGCATCACATCTCATGGTGCAAGTGGTACATATTTCAGTAGAATGATTGCTCTGGAACTGTCTGCTTTTTATCCATGTCAGTTTTGCATGTGTTCATTCTTAAATACATTCTGTCTTGCTCCTGGATTAATATGTAGGTTAATTTATGAACACACATGCGGGATTTTATATACATTCTATAGGAGCCGCAGTGACGCAATGGGTTAAACCCTTGTGCTGGCTGAACCGCTGACCTGAAGGTAACGTCTCTGTACTTGGCCAATTCTCTCACACCAGAAGCGACTTGCCGTTTCTGAAGTCATTCCTGACACAATAAAAAAAATATACATTCTATGTATATAGATCTATACATATAGACAAATATGCACCGGATATGGAGTTTATGGAAAATGATACATGTTTATAAAACGTTCATGGTAAATATAAATGTATTTTAATGGTTTAAATCACATGGGCCTTCTGGTGTCTTTTGAAATTGGGAACTATGTTTCAATATGTGAAGAATTCTGGAATTGGAACAATTTTGTATTCATTTGTGGATTAGGCTTGGGAAGACTAAATCACAGCAACGGCTGGTGGCTTTGATGCCAATGAGGACATGGAATCTGTTCAGGACACCCCTCCAAGGTGCTGAACCAATTTTTTGCATCCGAATTAAGCATCCTGGATAACTCAAAGTTTGAACTAAAACCTGGATCTGCGCTGATATTGGAGTTACCAGCTGTCACTGATATATCAAGTCAGTTCACTTCCATATGTAGACTGAAGCTAATTGTGAAGCACAGCAACTCTCAGTTGCCTTAGTACTTTTCTTAGTTTAGTTAGTATAACCAAGAATTTAGACTAACACTTTTCTGGTATATAATTTTTAAACATTTTTCTATCATGACACATATCTATGTATATAATAAAAGTCAGTGTTTGCGGGCGGTGGGTGGGTGGTGCGACCGAGCGAATTTGTGCCAGCGTTTCGATTGGCTGCAACTGTGGGATTATTTGCATAAATGGCTGTGACTGGCCAGCCTCCCAACATTCCAACACAGCACAGAGAGGAAAGGGAAGGGCCTGAAGCAGGCATAAATGGCTGGAGTTGAAGTTAGCCAGTTGACAGTTTTTCTGTTGGAAATGGAATGTTCAGTACCTTCACCCAATACACTTCTAAGGTGACTCAGAGGGAAAGCAAAAGGCCTCAGGCAGTCAGCCACTGCGGCCCACAGCAATGACAGATCAGGACCAAACATGGCAAACAAGGGACCAATGGCCCACTTCACAACCTGGTGTGGTTTAGGGCAGGATGGGTCACGAATGATGGGATTTGCAGTACCTTCACATCATTCACTTCCCAAAACAACACTGCAGCCCCTATAAATCACAGACCAGGCCCAAAATTGACAACAAGGCTTTCTTAACTTGATTTTCCTGACTAGGCCTCAGCTCATGGGATATTGTTAGGCTTCCTCAATTTGATTTTCCTGACTAGGCCTCAGCTCATGGGATATTGTTAGGCTTCCTCAACTTGATTTTCCTGACTAGGCCCCCAACAATGACAGAACAAGACCAAACTTGGCACACAGACCCCCGAAGATGCACCCTACATCCTGGTGCAGTTTGAGGAAGGATGTACCATGGATGATGGGACTTGCAGTACTTTAATTCAATTCCCTAGAGCACTGTGGCCCACACCAATGACGAACTATGGCACACACTGCCTGCCTCAAATAACCCGGGCATCGCCGGGTCCCCAAGCTAGTAACAGAATGTATCACATAAAACAGAACTGGCAACCAACTGGCATCAGATCATCTCTTTTCCTGTTAGAGAAACGTGCAGTACACAGCATACTATTATTTGGCATTTCTGGTCCTGATGAAAGCTGAAAATTATTGGATGTCATTCTGAAGTTTTCATTTATGAAGAACATTTCTGAAAATGTAACTGGCATTTTTTAAAACAAAAAGGGTGATGGCTTAGAGATCACAAGGTCTCTTTTGGAAAGACCATCAAATGTCAGAATCTTTTTCATCTCATCATTGCGATGCTAATTATATTCCCTTATGGACGTGAGTCATCATTTTACAAATCCCAGTCTAGATCTGGAGGCGCACAACACTTTTACCAGATTAATGTGACATTCAGGCCACTCCCACACTCTGCTTCCACTTCCCTTTAAAGTTTCAGAGTTGCGATATAGCAGAGACACAGCACAGGTAAAATCTGGGATAAAAGTAGGCAGAGCGTAGTGCTGGGGTGGAGATCCTTTGGCCTTTCATATGTATGTCACAACTCACCCACTGGAATTGAGGAAACTGACACAGATGAGATTGATTGTGAAGCATTCCAAATATCTCTCTCCCCAAATCTAAGAAACTGTTGGCTGATGAGTGGTTCCCTTCTCAGCAAGATTTGGCAGACACTGAAGGAACATCTCTGTCCTTTGAGGTCTGGTGAAGAGAAAAGGAACAACTTTGTTAGAATATACAGTATATATCTGTTAAATAGGACAGTGTTTTTCAACCTTTTATGAGCCGCGGCACATTTTTTACATTTGCAAAATCCTGGGGCACACCACCAACCAAAATGACACAAAATGACACTCTAACACAGTAATACATATAGTTAATATGTTTTTAAATGTATTTATACACTCAGTGTGAAACCTGGGCCTGTTTCTTTTTCTTTTTTAAAAGATATTTTTATTGATTTTGTGAGTATATGTGATACAAATAATATCAGTTAAAAACTAAAAAGAAAAAAAGATACATAACCAAATAAATGTGGGTGAAAGGGGGGGGGGGAGGAGAAAAAAGAAAGAAAGTAATAAAAAATAAAAATAAGAAAAAAGAATAAAAGACTCAGAAAAAGAACATTTAGGTGACTTCCACTCTTCTCCTTTGTGGGGTAAAAGTTGTTCTTATTGTTTAGTCCAATATCTCCTTGATTCTTGGAGATATACAATGTTTCTCCCAACCTGGGCCTGTTTTGATGAACACAACATAGATATCCTGGCAGGAATGGCAGAAAGACACACAGCTGTCAGTCATGGGAAAACTTTGGCCCTCTGTGTGCTTTGGACTTCAACTCCCATCATTCCTAACAGTCTGAGACCCTTTCCTGCTTAAGTGATTGAGGGGGGAAAAGGAAAATGGCCTGAGGCTGCTAGGAATGGTGGGAGTTGGAGTCCAAAAACACCTGGAAGGTCCAGCTTTTGACAGAGACCTCTTCCTCCCGCTTCCCCTTTGCGCCCTTTCTTCCCCCTCCTGCCGAACAATTACTTTTTCTTCTCCACTCAGGCCCCCTGCTTCCCAGCCTTGCTCTGCTCGCTTTGCCTTGCTTTGCTCACGCTGCCGCTTCTGCAGGAGGGGAGGGGGGAGGGAGGAAAACGTGGGGCGAGTCTGTGCAGTAGCTCCCGCATGGGTCACGTCTTCCTCCCTCCCCCCTCCCTCCTGCAGAAGCGGCAGCGTGAGCAAAGTGAGGCAAAGCGAGGAGAGCGAGGCTGGGAAGAAGGGAGCCTGAGTGGAGAAGAAAAAGTGTTTGGCAGGAGGGGGAAGAAAGGGTATTGGAGGTTCCAATTTCCCATGGCACACCTGATGATCGCTCACGGCACACTAGTGTGCTGCGGCACACCGGTTGGGAAACACTGAAATAGGAAACACTGATTCATCAAGCATCTGGTGTCAAAGGTTGCCAACTACAAATCTCATTGTTTGCACCGGGAATGTGGTGCAGCTGGCTGGGAGTCAGCTGCATAAGATCTCTACTGACCAAAGGGTCATGAGTTTGAGGCCTGCCCAGGTCGGGATGAGCTCTCAACCAATTTGTGTAGCTCGTTGTCCACCTTTGCAACCCGAAAGACAGTTGCATCTGCCAAGTAGGAAATTTAGGTACCACATTGTGGGGAGGCTAAATTTAACTGATTTACAATGCCACAAAATATCCAGGAAGTACACAAAAAAGAATGAAGGAATGCAACAGCTCCCCCTGGTGGCCAGAAGCTGGAATGTTAAATTGCTTCTATGTCTGTCTATATATGTTGTATGTCAATGGCATTGAATGTTTGCCTGTATATGTGCATTGTGATCTGCCCTTAGTCCCCTGCGGGGTGAGAAGGGTGGAATATAAATGATGTAAATAAATAATAAATAATAATACCCCTGTGACTAACTGCACTCTTCCTGTTCCTATGATTTTTGGCATTCTTGATCCCTGGACTGGCTATATTTAATGCCTCCTTGTACCATTTCTTTTTTAAAATTTTGGATAACAGACCACATTTTTGCAATGACTTGTAGACCAAAGCAGAACCTTCCTTCATCTTTCTGGATTATCTGTGTGTTTTGTTGTTGTTGACTGGACTGAATTCCATGTAGCTGTTTCCCTTAAGTGAATTTCATCCACCCCACTGACCTTTTCAGAAATACATCCTCCTCCAACATGGCCTTTCCTAAACTAAGATCTGATTGAGTAAATTGGATTTATATTATCATAATTTACTAACAGAATTCCAGCTGTAGTTAAACCTGACAATTTGGTTGTCCATAAAAGTGGATCAGATCTATTTGATATCGAGCAGGAATTTAGGAGGGCTTGCCCAGAAAAGTTAGAAGCCCTAGGTGTCAGAAGCCGATACCTGCGGCCTTGGAGATTGCCGGCAGGATCCGGATTCAGACGTAGTCTAAACTGAGAATGACCAGCCGGGGCTTTTCACGGGGTGATTTGGGCGCTGCCCAGAGGGTGGCGTGGTGAAGGGGTATAAATATGTGGTGATGGTGTTGGGAAGCACACTTGGCTTTAATTGTTTTTGGATCCTTTAATAAAGAGTTGAATTTACCGGACCTCGCTCCGTGTGGTTCTTCATCGGAATTAAGGCGGCCTGACACCTAGGAATCCATTAAAGAGGATTCGTTACCTTGTGTCACGATGCACGGACTTGACCGGCCCCTTAATCACACACACAGAGACGGACTGAAGGCTAACTACTTTATTGAATATAAAAACAGTTCAAAAGGTATATTGTCCATAAGAATAGCAAGGTAATCCAAAAGGCTTGAAGCAATCAATGTCCAAAACAGCTTGGCAAGGCAATCCAAAGACTTAAGCAGGGCTCCGCGCAGCAATGCGGATTCAGGAACAAGGCAAGGTAAATGCAAGGCAAGACTTGGTGGCCACTACCAACTTAGCTCCGTGGACCCACTTCGCTACACGTCTGCTCAGAAGAGACGTGGCGAAGCACTGGGGATTGGTTCCACGGATGCTATATTTAATCTGTCGGCCGAGGTCCCCGACGCCTAGGCCTTGTCGTCTCCAATCTTTGCTGACGGACCTCGGCCTGTCTAGGCTGCGGTGCCATCCCCTTCTCCTGGACTCAATGCTACTTCTCCTATCAAAGGTTCGGCCTTGTCTCTCAGCAGCTGGGTCCCTATCTCCATGAGAGCTCTCCTCCCTAGAATCTTCCCAGCCGCTTTCTTCCATGTTTTCACTTAGAAGCTCCTGTGACCCTCTCCCCCCCGGATGCTCATAACTTCCACTATCACTGCTTTCAGTTTGCACCTGGCTTTCATCTATGTCTGCATAGGGGTCAAGCCAACTTTCATCCCAAGCCAAGCTTTCAGTGGGAGAGAGGGGCCCAGTGATGGGAAACGCTCCTTCAGGTAACCCTTCCAAATCCTCTTCAGAATCTATCTCTGCCGGTGCAGGCCCTAATGCTAATGGAACCCCCGGTGCTGTTCCCTGGCCCCCAGGCACAAACGAGAACTGCTGTGCTACACCTTGGCGAGGTAGAAGCACTCAATTTCCCTTTCCCCAAATAAGTCTCACCAAAGTTGAAGAAACGCCACCAAGTTTTTTAATTTCGTCTCAGCTGAGAAGGATGACAGCCGCAATACCTTGATGCCCGCAAAGCTAACATACCATACAATGCATTACATACATTTTTATAGAAAAACAGAGGGGGGTTAAAACTTCCTGCCCCTCTTCTAGCTTCCAGCTGATTGATTGGAGTCATCAGCTGGGAAGGAGGAGCTGCCGGCTTGGCCCTCTACATTGGCCTACCTCTGTCGATGACCCGGAAACTTAAGCTAGTGCAGAACGCTGCAGCCCGTGTGCTCACAAGCACCCCCGTGGGCCACCGCATTACACCTGTATTGCAGGAACTGCACTGGCTGCCTATTGAATTCCGAATCATCTTCAAAGTGCTGGTTGTGACCTTCAAGGCCTTGTATGGTCTGGGGCCAGTGTACCTGAGGGACCGCCTTACCCCATACTGTCCCATGAGATCACTGAGATCTGAAGATCAGGATCTTCTCCTTATCCCGAGTGCCAAAGCCTATCGTCTCACGTTGACGAGAAGAAGGGCATTCTCCATCATTGCCCCCACGCATTGGAATTCCTTGCTGCCAGAAGTCAGGTCACTTCGCGACCTTCTGACTTTCTGGAAGGCCTGTAAGACCTGGCTATTTCGACAGGCCTTCAATGTTGAGTCAGTCTAGTCACATATGTTAGTTAGTTAATACTGTTGTTTTAACGTAATATTTTAATGTTTTATTCCTATTGTGTTTTTAGTGCTTAACGTTCTGTTGGTTGCTTCTCTTGGATTGTAAGCCGCCCCGAGCCACCCGGGAGTGGCTGCTAAGAAGTCGAATAAATAAATAAATAAATAAATAAATAAACTGTTGCTCCTCGCTGTCGCCTGCCAGTCCGTAGCCTGGAGGAGGGACTGACCGAGCAACATAGCCTGGAGGAGGGAGGAAGCAGGGAGGAGAAGGAGGACAGAGCGCAGAGGGAGGAGGGGGTGAGAGAAGGAGTGCCAGCCAGCCATGCCCCTCTCGTGTAGGGAAAATGGAGCGCGTGTGGAGAAGAGCAAACCGCAGACCACCTATTACAATGCAACCTGAGCCTGCCACATGCACAATTGAAGACCTTCTTATAGTAACACCAGAGTGGCCAGCGTCTGGTTAAAGGACATTTAATAAAATGCCAAGTTGTTAAACTTTGTGTTTTCTCAAATACATTGGTTCTCTCCTGATAACGATAAAAAATGAGTAGGCATATGGCTTTGGAGAGGATCGTGGCGAAGCATTAGGTGGGTTTGATCTACCATCAGTTAACTCTACTTAATTTGGATAGAATGAACTAGTTCTAAACCTCTTATATAGGGACCTTGACCTCCCCAGAATGAGTCAATAATTCTAGATGCAGAAGTTTTTGAAATCTATTTCTGCCCTCTTTGGTGACATAATTGTTTGAACTCGGCTATTGTTCTTAAAGCTACCCTTCTGCCCTTGGAATTACCACAGGGCATCATTGTGTTTGTCACATAGTTCTGAAGCTAAGAGGTACAAGTCTCAGCAGGCATACTAACGGAGACGGACATTTTTTTAGCAGAATGACTGTCAGTGTTATGCAGGAGATTACAAAAGAAATGTCTCATTAACCAAATGCTTTGCAGATCTCACACTGACTGACCCCACAGATGCATTGTCAAGAGAGTTAGCTCAAAGCTGTTGGTACAGGATCTTGGGCACTTGATAAGCGGGATGTAGGAACCAAGAAACTGAAGCAAGAGACCAAAAATCAGGGATATTGTTATTCTTGGAAATAATCTCAACCTGGGTGGGGCCATTTGATTCATCACAGAGATCTGAGGGGCTACATCCAATTCTAGTTTATTTATTTATTTATTTATTATTTTGACTTATATACCACCCTTCCCGAAAAGGCTCAGGGTGGTTCACAGCAATGAACAACAAAACACAACATACTTGAAAATATAATAAAAACAGATTAAGACCAGAGTAGGGGTTACAGTCTAGAGATTGAATGCCTAACGGAACAGGTTGGTCTTGCAGGCCCTCCGAAAAGCCTGTAGATCAGTTATTGCTCGTGCCTCCTCCGGGAGGGCGTTCCAAAGGGTAGTCGCCGCTACAGAAAAAGTGTGCTGCCGCGTCGATGTAGGTTTTGATCCATGGACCGTAATGGTCTCTGGGGAACATGCAGGAAAAGGCGGTCCTTCAGGTACACTGGCTCTAGACCATGCAAGGCCTTAAAGGTTAGCACCAGCACTTTGGAGGCAATCCGGTGCTTTATAGGGAGCCAGTGCAAGCGCTGTAGGACTGGTGTGATATGGCACGATAGTGTCACTCCAGCCAGCAGTTGAGCTGCAGCATTTTGCACCATCTTCAGTTTCCGGATTACCGACAAAGGAAGGCCAATGTAAAGGGCATTATGGTAGTGTAGTCTTGAGATGACCATGGCCTGGATTACCGTGGCCTGGATTACCGTGGCCAGGTCATCACTGGAAAGGTAGGGCGCCAGCCGCCTTGCCTGGCGCAGGTGGAAAAACGCTGCTCTACTCATGGTGGAGACCTGAGCCTCCATCGTCAGCAGAGGGTCCAGTTGGACCCCCAGGCCTTTAACCAGAGGCGACAGGCTAACCACCTCACCATCCATTATTGGCGGCCGGAGCTCTCCCCCCCCCCCCTTGGGGTGACCCAGCCACAGGACCTCCGTCTTCGACGGGTGCACCAGCTCCTGACAAAGCATATCCATCCCTTGAGCCTCAAGACAGGATCAAGGGTGGGTTAATACATTTTGCTAGCAGACCTAAAAGATAATATGTTATTCCTTAACATCTCCTTGAGTAGTGGTTGACTGGACAGCCAAAGAATATAAGTGTGGGAAATCAAGGAGGGTCATCACCAAAACTGAATACAGGAAACTCATTTAGGACCCCCAAGGAAACTTTGTGTGGTTTATGCTACTCAGATCTCACCTGAAATAATGTGTCCAGTTCTGGGCACCACTGGTCAGGAAAGAAATTGTGGAGCTGAAACTTGTACAGAGGAGGGCAACCAAAATTATCAAAGGTCTGAAAGACATGTCCTGTGAGGCGCAACCTAGAGAACAGGTTATCTTTAGAGACCACTAGCTGTACCTGGCCATGCGTTGCTGTGGCATAGTCTGTGGCAAACCCCTTCTACCCTCATGCTGGAAAAGCACAATCAAAGGACTCCTGACAACTTCCTCCAACTTGGGCCCTCCCTCTCGCCCTATAGGTGTTTTGGACTACAACTCCCCCAATTCCTAATAGCCTGCCAGGACTGACTTGGGGCATAGACCCCTGATGACCAGTTGAATATACTGGGTGGATTTGGGGGGAATTGCCATTCATTTTGGGAGTTGTAGTTCACCCACATCCAAAGAAACTGGGAGTCCCCCCGCCCCCATGACAACGCACTGGACTTAAACTTGGCACAGAGAACCCTCATGACCAACTGAGCATACTGGAGGGGTTTGGGAGGGGGAACTGACCTTGATTTTTGGGAGTTGTAGTTCCCCCCGTATCCAGAGAAATGGTAGAGGGGCAAACTGCCTGTAATGGCTGAGCAGCACGTGTGCCCTTTGCGGTGTGAGCGCGGCTCCCGATTGGCCAGCACACGCGAGCTTAGGGAACCAAGCCTTGCTTCTGCCTGTTGGGCACGAGTGCGGCTCCCAATTGGCCGGTGAGCGTGCTTGCGTGCTTAGGGAGTCAAGCCTTGCTCTTGCCTGTTTGGCGCGAGCATAGCTCCTGATTGGCTGGCACACGTACGTGCGCCACTTAGGGAGCTAAGCCTTGCTCCTGCCTGTTGGGCACGAGCACGGCTCCCGATTGGCCGGCACACTGAGGCCGTTTGTCTCGGCAGCAAACTCTCTGAACTGGCTGAGCGGCGCATGTGTCCTGTGCCGTCCTCCAGCGGTTTTTTATTCGAGTTGTTGTGTTTTTGTGTAATTTTTCTGGTTGTTGGTCACACCTTGTCCCGTTTGGCATTTCGTAGCCAAATTTGGTGTGTGTCCGTTCAGTGGTTTTGCTGTTCTTATGGTACTCACGATGACAGGAACACTTTTATATAGAGAGATGACATGATAGTCATGCTTAAATATTTGAAAGTATCTCATATTGAAGATGGAATAGGCTTGTTTTCTGTTGCTTTAAAGACTGGGATTTGGAGCAAGGATTCAAACCTTAGGAAAAGAGATTTCACCTGAATATTAGAAAGAACTTCCTAATGGTAAGAGCTGTTCAACAGTGGAATACACTGTTTTGGAGTCAGGTGGCATCTCTCTCTCAGGTGGTTTTTAAACAGAGAACAAATGACCACCTGTCAGCAGTGCTTTGTGTATTCACGCAAGGCAGGACAAGCATTGGATGGATGCCCTTGATGGTATCTATGTTTCTATAGTTCTGGGATTCCTCCAACAAAGGAAAAGAGCTGGGCAGTCAAGGGGGAACAGATAGGGGACTACCTGTCGCAATACAGAGACCAAGGAAGCCAGACCCAGGAGTAAAAGGGGATAACAAAAGGTTTATTGAACAATAACTGGGAAAAGGACGAACAAAAAAAGTAGCCAACTCAGCTTAAAAACCCTCAAAAATTCCAGGAAAGAGTCCCACAAAATAAAGCAACAAAACAGCCCAAAACAAACACCAGACGTCCGTCTGCGAAGTCCGAAGGGAGAATCCAGAAGAGTAGTCACGAATCCGGTCCAGAAATCCAAAGCAGGAGAAAGGCAGATGTAAAGGAGACCATCCAAGGCAATCAGGAGCAGAGTATACATGAATAGCACACATCATAGCCCCCATAAAACACAATGCCAGCCTCCCTCCATTTCATACAATACCAGGTTCTGTGGCAGGAACTCACGTAAACTCCGTGGAGACCAAGCTCCGCCTCAGGGACACACAGCAGGTAACTAAACAGAAAAGCATACATTGAATTCCAACACCCCCCCACCTTTGCCCAAACATCAGCTAGAGGTGCCACAGCAGCTAACCCCAAGAACAAAGTGGAGAAATAGCCCATAACTCATGAGTATCAGGAAACAGGAACAAGGCACTTGATAACACAGGAGAGTCAGAGACAAGAATCAGACATCAACTCTTTGACCGCCGCAAAGGCAGCCCCAAAAACCCATTTCTTATATAGCACTTAAACATCACTGTCTTCTGAAGACTCTCCTTGATCATGAGCACCAGCTGCTGCATCTCCTACAGCTGCTGTGCTCTGTGCTTGCCTCCAATCTTGCCAACACTGTTGTATACTCAGAGTGTCCCAATCTGTTTCTGACCCCCAAGAAGGCCAGTATAAATCACTGTTAAGGCCACAGAAGGTGTCAGAATTAGACTCTATGTTACACAACCCCTTACTTCCTGAACCAATGTTGAGTCTAAATACGTATCACTTTCCTCTGACCCCATTTCTTCTTCCCCAGAAAAACCTTGGAAAGTGTCTGAATCAGAAGGGGCTCTAAGTATCTGCCGGATCCTTTTCTCTGTTCCAATCCTTCCACACTAGAATCACTAGCAGCCCTTTTCCTTCCAGCTGCAGACTCTTGATCACCCAGAACCTCACCCCATTCCATACTATTGCTTGATGCTATTGACCTAGCATCTTCCCCAATACTACTAGTAGTAGGAGCTGAAGGCTCAATCACAACACTACCACTGCTTCCTCCCAGACATCTGCAATTTGTTGCAATCATATTATTATGCTTTTTATTATTGTAATAATCATATTATTGTACTATTGTAGAGCTGATCCTATGATTGTCATTTAAATAACTGTGGGTTCTTTGGATCAGATATTATTATTATTTTGCTAAGTCCGTTTTGTTTATTAATATCAAGGGAAAGAGATCCCAGAGATTTGTTAGCTAAGCAAAATATTGCAAACTGGTGGTTTGTATTTTAAATACAATATATGGAGATTATTTTATGAGCAAGTCTCATAACTTCCAGATGCCATAACCATAATTTATTTGAATTTCCAAAACTTCTATTTCTGCAAATGTAATAAATTCAGCCTCTCTCAAAAACCCATTAAAAGATTTTCCCCCAAAAATTAAATATAGCTACATGAAAACACAATATATTTTAACATCCTGGAGCAAATTAAGTGTTGAATGTAGTATAGGGGTATTGTAACACTAATAAAACTTTTCCAAACCCTCAAGTTTGAAACTAGAAGGTGTGCTTTCAAAATGAAGGAAATTCACTTCGAAATGAGAACTATAATGAAGATCAACAGAAAACTAGCCTGGAATATAAAACTGGAATTACAAATTTATTCATACCTCAGATGTTCTACATATCTTCTTGGGGGAGAACCAAATCTTTCTTGAACTCTTCAGTAAGTTGAACACGCCCAACTTACATACATTCAGGTTTTAAAATGAGATTTTAACTGTCATAGTTTTCCCTCAATATCTTTATTTATTATTTATTTATTAATTCAAACTTCTATCACCGCCACTCCCCGAGAGCTCCGAGCGGTTCACAAGTCTGGCATAACAAAACAGTAAACAACAAACAGACACTACAACATCAAAGAAAGAAAGAAGGGAGAAGGACAAAGATAGAAAATAGGAACATGGCAATAGGGTGCCTGGGTGGACATAAGCAGGCACCACCTTGCCATCGAAAGAAGGAAGCATGGGAGGTCTCAAGGAGATCTCTCGTAACTGGCCACCAGTGAGTCGAGTGGCCTGGCTCCCTCTGTCCAAAGGTCTGACAGTGGGAATCAGACCTGCTAAAGGAATGTCTTTCTCCGGCTTCGGGCATGTCCGGTGGAGCTCTCACCGCTTCAAACTCGAGCTCCAAAAAGTTCTGGATCGGAATGATTTCCAGAACCTGGGCTCAAGTGAGGTGGGCCTCCTCTCTCTCGGGCAGTTGGCAGAAGATGTAGTGGGTCCAGAGGCGGCCCCAGCGATTCCGCGATGTAAGCGGCGCGTGAGCGCCACCGGCTGGGCGGGCGTCACCAGCTGGGAGGGGCGCCGCGGCACCACGCCCCCGCCCCGCCCTGCCGCCGCCCGGTGCCGCTGCGGTGCACGCCTCCCGAAGCACAGACATTTCTGCGCATGCCCAGAAGCAACTACAGGCGCTACAGCGCCTGTAGTTTCTTCTGGGCATCTTGTAATCTGCGCATGAGCACTGAGTCCACGCGCCTGCGGCGTGGAGCCAGCGCGCAGGTGCGCTCGGGCGCGCAGTGCACATCTTGCGGTTTTTATCGCGCATGCGCAGAGCGTGCTTCGGGAGCCGCCGGCAGCTGGCAGCGGCGGCAGCGGCGGTAGCGGCGCGGCAAGCCCGGCGGACGCCGCAGCGGCGGGCGAAGCGGCGGGAAGCGGCAGCGGCGGCGAAGCGAAGCGGGCGGCGAGCGGCGGCGGCGGCATGATCTCGGCGGCAGGGCGCCAAAATTTACCTCGCGTACTCCCCGGAAAAGGTCAGGCCGGCCCTGAGTGGGTCCAGGGGGTCGGTGGCCTCGATAAGGGGGCGACCCACACTTCTGGTCCATGGTAGGGTCAAGGGGAGGGATCTGCTGTTCCTTGGCTTCTGGCGTCGCTTCCTCTGATGACCATGTGGCTTCCGCTGCAAGACGCCTCCGGGGTTAAAGTCCCCCAAAGGCGGGCGCTTCCTCCTTGGGCCCTGGATTAGCCACCCCTAATCTTGCCTCTCCCTGACCTGGTCTGTAATTCTTCCACCATCCACTAGAGGGTGGCGGGACAGATTGTGGCCTAGTCGCAACTTTGGGGGCCGCTGGCAGTTGACAGGCTAGTCGCCGGGGCCGCTCCCCGGGGACCCTCGCCAGAACCCTAGAGACATTCAGAACCTCCGTCGGGGGTCCCGGCAGCAGCGGCCGCCCCAACCCGTCAGTCAAAGGGGTCGTGGACAAGATCTTCGGGGTGGACAGGGATGGGGAAGGTGGGGCTAGAGACGCCGAGCAACCCGGGCTCAGCGCCATGTTGGTGCCGGCGGCCCACGCCCCTCCCGTCAGGACCGGGGGGGGCAGTGCTCCAGAGTCCTCCCTGCCCCCCCCCCGCGGCTCCCCCGCCACTCCATCCTCGGTAACCCCCCCCCAGCGGAACCCTCTCTCCCACTAGAAGCGGGCGATCTCCCTCAACAGGCAACAGCAGCCTCTCCGAGGTCAGGATCCCCCACGCACCGTTCTCTTGGGCCTCCGCTCGCCTCTCCGCTGCTCACCCCCCCTGGGTCCAGCGGGCCTGGGTGCAGCGATCCCGGGCCTGGGATTGGGTCTGGATGTTGCGATCCCAGGGGCTCGGCAGCAGTCGCTTCCCCCAGCGAGTCAGGGTGCGGCGGGGTCAGTATTCTGGCGGTCGGGGCCTCCCCATCCCCAGAGTGGAAGTCATGGCGGCAGGGGCCATCCCCACAGCAGAGGGACGCCAGCATCTTCCCCAGCTCTCTCACCTCCTCTTGAGACCTGCTGCTTGTTGGGGTAGCTGAGAATTCTGTCACAGAACAATAAACTTCTGAGAACGATAACTTTCAAGTTTCCATGGGTATAAAGAATAAAGATGAAGGGCTCATCCAAGTTGGGCTAATGAAATGAGACTTCTCGTGATATACCGGGATTGTGGCACAGCTGGCTGGGAGTCAGCTGCATAAGATCTCTACTGACCAGAAGGTCATGAGTTTGAGGGCTGCCTGGGTTGCGGTGAGCGCTTGACCATTTGTGTAGCTTGTTGTCAACCTTTGCAACCCGAAAGACAGTTGCATCTGTCAAGTAGGAAATTTAGGTACCACGTTGTGGGGAGGCTAATTTAACTGATTTATGAGGCCATAAATCTCCAGGAAGTGTGTAAAAGGAGTGAAGGAGTGTGACAACTCCCCCTGGTGGCCAGAAGCTGGAATGTTCAATTGCCTCTGAGTGTCTTGTCTTACATGTTTGTATGTCAAAGGGTATTGAATGTTTGCCTGTATATGTGCATTGTGATCCGCTCTGAGTCCCACTTCACAATGCGACCCTCACCCAATGACCAATACAGACCAAAATTAGCACATAGAGCCCCCTTGACCCACTCTACACCCTGGTGCTGTTTCAAGGAGGATGGACCACAGATGATGGGACTTGAAATACCTTCACTCACCTTCTGAGACCGCTGCAACCCTCATCCAAAGAATGATCAAGACCAAATGTGACACACAGAGCCCCCATGACCCACGCTACATCCTGGTGCTGTTTGGAGGGGGATGGACCATGACCAATGGGACTTGCAGTACCTTCACCAAGTTCCTGAGACCACTGCAAGCCACATAAACATGTAATAGGAACCAACCTTGGCAAACAATGCCTTCCTCAAATAGCCCGGGCACCGCCGGGTCCCCAAGCTAGTAAATATATAAAATAAGAAACACAGATTCATCAAGCACCTGGTGTCAGAGGATGCAAACTACAAATCTCATTGTTTGCACCAGGAATGTGGCGCAGCTGGCTGGGAGTCAGCTGCATAAGATCTCTACTGACCAGAAGGTCATGAGTTTGAGGCCTGCCCAGATCGGGGTGAGCTCTCGACCAATTTGTGTAGCTCATTGTCGACCTTTGCAACCCGAAAGACAGTTGCATCTATCAAGTAGGAAATTTAGGTACCACGTTGTGGGGAGGCTAATTTAACTAATTTACGAGGCCATAAATCTCCAGGAAGTGTGTAAAAGAAGTGAAGGAGTGTGACAGCTCCCCCTGGTGGCCAGATGCTGAAATGTTAAATTGCCTCTGAGTGTCTTGTCTTACATGTTTGTATGTCAATGGCATTGAATGTTTGCCTGTATATGTGCATTGTGATCCACCCTGGGTCCCTTGCAGGGTGAGAAGGGTGGAATATAAATGATGTAAATAAACAAATAAATAAATAAAGTTCTTTAGACTTTATTTATTTATTTATTTATTTATTAATTCTTTAGACTTTGCTTATTTGCAGTGATTTATTGCAGTGTTTCCCAACCAGTGTGCCATGAGTGATCATCAGGTGTGCCGTGGGAAATTACAGTGGAGAGAGAGAGAGAGAGCCTAGCAGGAAACTTTAGGCAGCGGAAATGAGGCTTTCCTGGCCAAAGCAGCAATGCCAGCCAGTTTGGCTGCAGTCAGGGAGAGCCCTTGGCGTCCAGAACTTTCCTCCCTCCCTTCTCTCTCTTTCCTTTCCTTCCTTCACTCCCTCTGCGCGCCAAGGGCTACGGCTCCTCCTGCTTCCTGGCTCCTGGGCGCTCTTCTGCCCTCCTCCCCTCCGGCAGCAAGGAGGAGCAGAGGGAGGAGGAGTCCGTGGGAGCTGCCCCCGTCCAACCCCGCTCCCGGAGGCTCGAGGCGAATCTTTCTGCCCTCTAGCCCCTCCGCGCCGGGGAAGGGGAGCAACCCCTCATCTCCTGGCCTCTCCTGGCTGGGCTCTGAGTTCGCTACAGCAGGAAAGCAAACCCAGCTTGGTTTCTTCCTGATCTGGCCCCAAGGCGACGCAGGAGGGAAGGGGCTCCTGAGACACTCCTGAGGGGCTGAACCCCTTCAGGAAGGACACCTGGGGGTGGCAATGACTGCGAGCCTCCGCCGCGGTTTGTTCCAAAGCTTGGAGCCACCCCGTGTGCTCAATTCCTATTCGTCCTGCTCAGCCGAGGCCACGTGCGCTTCGGCCACTCAGCGCAGCCCTCCCCCGTGGGACGGTGATGGGCCCCCTGCATGTGGGTCTCCCGGGGGATGGGGGTTTGGTGGAAGCAGCGGCGTCCCGAGTGGGGACAGAGCGGCATCACTGGGGGGGGGGGCAGTAAAATGACAGTGTCATTTTGTGTCATTTTGGTTGGTGGTGTGCCCCAGGATTTTGTAAATGTAAAAAATGTGCCGCGGCTCAAAAAAGGTTGAAAAACACTGATTTATTGGATCTTTCAGTGCTTTCTGAGGCCATGCTGTCGTTTGAGTGGTAATTTCCCTTTCTCTCTGATTTTATTTTATTTTTCAAGAGCTATAGGGTTCTAGTGCAAAAGTATCCTTTCACTGATGCACTATTGAACTATCATTTGAGAGAGAGACAAAGAGAAAAGGTGCAGAGGACACTGCATGTTTCAGAATGGAAAAGAAACCTTCTTGGAGGAGGGAACGAAATGTTGCGGTTAGTGCTGTGAATTTCAAGAAAACAGCCCAGAATGACAGAAACGTAATGTGGATAGTTACACTCACCACTGGGCACCATAATCGGCTAACCCATCTGTCTCATGTGGACAAATATTTTCTAGCATGCAGTGACTCAGAGATCACATTGTGTGGAGATGCATTCACAGGACTGCTTCATAACAATAGCAAAGAAAATTACCCTTGTGTAAAGAATAGTCACCCGGCATGTCTATTGATTCGCTGAAAAGGTTTTTGGGAACAGATAGCCATGCCTGAATTGCAAGTTTCCAGAAGGTTGTTGCAGGTCAAATAGAAATGAAATTCCAGGGCAAAATTAACAAGTGATCACTTTAACAGCAATAATACTCTTGCCGTTGTTATCATTTTTATTACAAAATAGCAAGACGGCAAAGCTTGTTTTCTGGTGTCAGTTAGCAAAACTATACACTTTGGGTGTATCCACATGACACAATTGTATCCCTATGTTTTCACTTTCACTGCCATGACAGTCTCCTATGGATTCCTAGATCTGCAACTTACAATGAGGCAGGGCTGTAGCCAAGATTTTGATTGGGGTGGGGGGGGTGGGGGGCTGAGTCTGAAAGAGAGAGGATCTACCCTAGCAAACTTTTTGTATCGTTATCCCAATACCCCCATGCATATGGGATATATTGTGTATTATTATTATTATTATTTATTTATGGTATTTGTATCCCGTAGCTTCTCACCCCCGCAGGGGGACTCAGAACAGCTTACATTTGCAGCACTACAGGCCGCACCACCACAATACAATTTAAAATACACCATATAATCAACATCATTAAAAAGCATTAAAAACATTACAAAACATTACATTAAAAACCACTACATACAAGAATAATTAATTAAAGCCATGATGCGGAACACATTGTCAGTCTAGCCAAGTCCAAAATGTCAATCCAGTCAAATCCGAAGGTACAATTTACATCTGCTGCCCAAAGGCCTGGTCCCAGAACCACAACCTTAGCTTTTTTCTAAAAGCGAGGAGAGATGGAGTCGATCTTTGTTTGGGAGTGTGTTCCATAGGTGAGGGGCCACCGCCGAGAAGGCCCTGTCTCTCGTCCCCACCAACCGCATTTGCGATGCTGGCGGGAGCGAGAGCAGGGCCTCCCCAGATGATCTTAGACTGCGAGATGGGACATAGAGGCAGATGCGTTTGGACAAGTAATCTGGGCTAGAACTGTATAGAGCTTTATAGGTCAATACCAGCACTTTGAATTGGGCTCGGAGATGGACAGGCAACCAGTGGAGCTGACACAACAGGGGGATGGTATCCTCCCTGTATGTCGCCCCAGTTAGCATTCTGGCAGCCGCCCGTTGGTGATCAGATCATGATATGAATAAACATAGCAGTCTAAAGCAGTGTTTCTCAACCTTTTTTGAGTCGCGGCACACTTTTTAAATTAAAATAATCCTGGGGCACACCACAAATCAAAATGACACAAACACTACTCACACCTGTATGTTGTATGCCGGCAGGCAGGCATGCGCGCACCGGGAAGGCCTCTGTGAACAGGCCCAGCTCCAGGCCCGCTTCTGCCGCCTCGCCCGCACAAATGGGCGCCGCCATCTTGCCAAGCCGGGGGTGGGGTCGCCGAGCGCCATTCACCTGGGCGGCGTGGCAGATGTGTCCCAGCCCCTTCCCCCTCTCCTCTGCCTCCTCCTCCTTTGTGCTGCGGGGGAGAGGGGGAAGGGGCTGGGACCCATCCGCCACGCCGCCCCGATGAACGGCGCTCGGTTCAAGGAGGACGGCGTGGATCCTCTTCGTCCTTCCTTCTTGAGCCGAGCGCCAGAACGGTGGGGCCGCGGCGGATGTGTCCCAGCCCCTTCCCCCCCTCTCCTCCGCAGCACAGAGGAGGCAGAGGAGAGGGGAAGGGGTAGGACACATTCGCCATGCCACCCACTGAACGGCGCTCGGCTCAAAGGAGGAGGGAGCCCAGTGGGCGGCTCAAAATGACGCAGCGTCATTTTCCAGCTGCCCATTGGTCTCCTCTGCTCCCTTGCGTGTTGCCTGTGTTTGGGGAGGAGCCCAGTGGAGGGGAAGGGGGGCAGAAAGCTTTTCAGACGGCACACCAGGAGCCCTGCCACGGCACAGGAGTGTGCCAAGGCACACCGGTTGACAATGACTGGTCTAAAGAATGTACCAGTAAGGCATTCTCGTGGACCACCCTGAGAATTTCGGGGGGGGGGGGAGGCTGAAGCCTCTCAAGCCCCCCCCCCCCCACTACATGCCTGCAATGAGGTGTTCTGAATTTTCAGAGACCCATAGTGTCTCAACAAACTACAAATCTCAGGATTGTATACAATGAGATGGATGCACTGTAACAGGCATCCATAAGAACCTCTCAGGAATCCTCAGGAGGTCCTTGCAGAGGACAACCTTGCAGCATGCCCATCTACAACAGTGGTTCTCAAACATTGATCATCCAGGTATTTGGACTTCAAGCCACAGAAACTCCAGCCAACAATCAGGAATTCTGGAAGCTGAAGTGTTGAGTTCGGATATGCTACACTGAAGACCAAAACTCTTGGAGAATCAACGTTTGGGAATCACGGATCTATAGGAATATAACTGGATGTATCCCCTGCTCCAATGACAGAGAAATGGCCTTTTGGAGGGCTCCATTACTCACAAAATGGGATTGGGAGAAGTAACACCAGGACATATAGCCACACACACACATCTATGGGCCAGATATATGTCTCCAGGTGTAATATCAGTGTAATATAGTCTTGCTTTGGTTGGAAGCCTCTTGGTGACTTAAGTGGTTATAAATCTCATTTCACTCTGCCTCTCCTTCTTCTTCTTCCTCTTCCTCCTCTTTCCCCCCCTTCTGTTTGAGTAAAGTGCGGTTGCAGTGGTGGGATAGCACTGGAAGTGGTTCCTATCCGGAAACAACTAGCTCTTGAAAAGCTCAGGAGTCTGCAAACTCCATGCATCCCAAGATGTACCCCAAACCCTCTAATAAAAATGATTGTAAAAAACTCAGGCGTCTGCAGGACAACTTTATCATAAGAACATAAGAACATAAGAACATAAGAAGAGCCATGCTGAATCGGGCCTCAGCCCATCTAGTCCAGCATTCTGTGTCACACAGTGGCCCACCAGTTGTACACGGGGATTTCTAGCAGAAAGGAGGGCAAAACCCTCACCTGCTCCCGACCCCCCACAACCAGTACCCGGGGAAATCCTGCCTGCCTCCATCAACACAGAGGTGGCACTTGGATGTCAATTTCAGTAACTACTGATTCCCTTGGCATCCATGAATCTGTCTAATTCTGCCTTGAAGCTGTCCAGGCTGACAGCTGTCACAACCTCCTCTGGAAGTGAGTTCCATAACCCAATGACCCTCTGGGTGAAGAAATATTTCCCTTTATTAGTCCTAACTTTCCTACCTTGGAGCTTTAGGGAGTGCTCCCTAGTCCTAGTGTTGGGTGACAGAGAAAATATTTTTTCTTTATCCACCTTTTCTATCCCATGCATGATTTTATACACTTCGATCAAGTCACCTCTTAAACGCCGTCTTTCAAGGCTGAAAAGACCAAGGCATTGCAACCTGATTTCATAAGGGAGCTGCTCCATCCCTTGGATCATTTTTGTTGCCCTTCTTTGTACCTTTTCCAGTTCCGTTATATCCTTCTTGAGGTGCGGTGACCAGAATTGTACACAGTACTCCAGATGTGGCCTCACCATAGATTTGTAGAGAGGCAATACAACATTTGCCGACCTATTTTCGATTCCCTTCCTGATCATGCCAAGCATAGAATTTGCTTTTTTCACTGCTGCAGCGCACGGGGTTGACATCTTCATTGAGCTGTCCCCCAAACCCCAAGATCCCTTTCCTGGTTTGTCTCAGAAAGCTTTGATCCCATCAATTGATAAGTGTATTTGGGGTTCTTTGTCCCGATGTGCATGACTTTACACTTGTTTAGGTTAAAATACATTTGCCACTTTGTTGCCCATTCACTCAATTTCGAGAGATCTTTCTGGAGCTCTTTACAGTCAGTTTCATTTTTAACTACCCTGAACAGTTTAGTGTCATCTGCAAACTTTGCTGCCTCACAATTTACTTCTACATCCAGATAATTTATGAATAAATTAAAAAGTAACGGTCCTAAAACTGAACCTTGGGGTACGCCACTTCTCACCTCTTTCCACCCAGAGAAATGTCCGTTTATTACCACCCTTTGTTTCCTACAGTTTAGCCAGGTTCCAATCCAGGACAAGACCTGTCCCCTGACTCCATGGTTGAAGAGCTTATTTAGGAGCCTTTGGTGAGGGACTTTGTCAAAAGCCTTTTGAAAGTCAAGGTAAACAATATCGACTGGGTCCCCTTTATCTATGTGTTTATTTACACCCTCAAAGAATTCTATCAAGTTAGTAAGACATGATTTGCCTTTGCAGAAACCATGTTGATTTTCCTTCAGCAATGCCTGTTCTTCTATGTGCTTAGTAATTTTTTCTTTAATAATGGTTTCCATCACTTTGCCTGGAACTGAGGTTAGACTAACTGGCCTATAATTTCCTGGATCACCCCTGGATCCTTTCTTGAAGATCGGAGTTACATTTGCCTCCCTCCAGTCCTCATATGAGAGGAAAGGCTTTTGCAGCTTTTCTCCTATTACATTTCCCCTGGCTTCCTTTTTCTATTGCACTGGCTCATCCAATGGCTCCATAGCTGAAAACAAATGTAATGTATGGAAAGAGACATTCCACATAATGTCTAGTTATATCTCAATAAAGCCAAATTGGTCATGAAAATGAAATATTTGGGAGAAGAGATATTTAAAAAGAACTACATGGCAAGAGCATAAGCTGGCGATGTGTTGTAAGGGAGACTGAGGAAGGAGTCAAAGTCTTGGCACATTGCTAGCTACATGACATCTTTAGACAAGAGTTATTTGGGAGGCTTTAAAAACCTGTAGAGTTCTGAATGGGAAAAGGCCTAAGTATACAATCAATTTTTGTTAATATTTATATTTTGCCCCTCTCACACCAGCTTATAAAAATTAAAACAGATACTCCTGGAAAATGTTCATCATGCAAAAGTTAAAAATATAGGCTAGCATCATGCATTGCCATTATGGATTTATAACCTAGAATTACACATCTGTAAAAGCTCTGTATTCTGCTATTCTACGGATTCACTAGGCCTGGGCAATCATGGTTCTAAATGGTTTTAAATTACTTACAAAATTAAAGTTCTGGTGGTGAACACTAGGTGGCGCTGGAGCTTTGCTTCTACAGTGTTGCTAAAGTTCTGGTGGTGAACATTTCAGAACTGTAACAAAACTTTCAACATATTGTTATAAACGGCAGTTCCTAATTGGTTCTGTCTTAAAAATCACCAATAATGAAATAACAATGAAGTTTTGTTAGAGTTCCAAAATGTTCACCACCAGAACTTCAGCAACACTGTAGAAGCAAAGCACCAGCGCCACCTAGTTTTCACCACCAGAACTTTAGTTTTGTAAGTACTTTAGAACCATTTAGAACCATGATTGCCCGGGCCCAGTATTCACCATTGTGGCAGTATTGCTACAATAATAAAACCTCCCAGAATCAACCTTCAGAAGTGCCTCATTTGACCATGTCACACACCTCTGTTGCTCGAAGCAGCTTCCTATATTGCTTGGATTTTACCTATGATGTGTATTGGACAGGGATGGACGGTTCAGATACTGAACACAGAATTCATGCATAGATCATTTGGCGGGGGGGGGGGTGTCTTGGAAAGGTCAGATAAAAATTATGTCACATGCTATTATATTTATTATTAATCATTATTTTATTACCGATTTGGGAACTTTTTATTTTTCAGGTTTTCCTAAATACCAAAAATATCATGACACCCAGCTAGTGCTGAGGATGGAAGGCCGGCCGGACTCTGTACCCGATTATTTCCATCATTGCCTGGAAGCTGTGACTGGGTGGCTACAGGCCAGCAGGTTGAAGGTGAACCCATCAAAGACAGAGATCCTGTGGCTGGGTGGCCCTGGGGGAGCTCCGGCTGCCAATAATGGATGGTGAAGTGGTTAGCCCGTCACCTCTGGTTAAAAGCCTGGGGGTCCAACTGGACCCTCTGCTGACAATGGAGGCTCAGGTCTCCACCATGAGCAGAGCAGCGTTTTTCCATCTGGCGCCCTACCTTGCCGTTGACGACCTGACCACGGTAATCCAGACCACGGTCATCTCGAGGCTGGACTACTGTAACGCCCTTTACATTGGCCTTCCTCTGTCGGTAATCCGGAAACTGAAGATGGTGCAAAATGCTGCGGCTCGACTGCTGGCTGGAGTGACACTATCTTCGACATCACACCAGTCCTACAGCACTTGCACTGGCTCACTATCGAGCAATCCGGTGATTGCCTTCAAAGTGCAGGTGCTAACCTTTAAGGCCTTGCATGGTCTGGGGCCAGTGTACCTGAAGGACCACCTTTCCCTGCATGTTCCCCAGGGACCACTATGATCCATGGATCAAAACCTACTAGAGGTTCCATCACTTAAGATCTGCCGCTTGTCATGGACGTGGCAGCACACTTTTTCTGTAGCAGCGCCTACCCTTTGGAACGCCCTCCCGGAGGAGGCTCGAGCAATAACTGATCTACAGGCTTTTTGGAGGGCCTGTGAGACCAACCTGTTCCGTCAGGCGTTCAATCTTTAAACCTGTAACCCCTACTCTGGTCTTAATCTGTTTTTATTATGTTTTCAAGTATGTTGTGTTTTGCTGTTCATTGCTGTGAACCACCCTGAGCCTTTTCGGGAACTGTGGTATATAAGTCGAAATAATAAATAAATAAATAAATAAACAATAAATAAATAAATTCAGTTTTACCAGCACACCAGAAATTAAACCAAGCCCTTATAAGAGGTACAGACACATGTGTAAATTGTAATAATGAAATGTACAGGAGCACGACATATTTCATGGATTTTAAAAAACATAGGATTTTTTGCTTATTTCACATAGACTTGTTAGATTTGTGCAACACACCTGCACACTGCAGCTGACACACTAAGGTATCATCACTGACTGTTTGGAAACCTCTAGTATAGATTATACCCCCCTTCCTGAACCTGTCTTGGATAGCTCTCTGAGACAGAGCAACAATTCACATTTTCATGTCATGTTCCAGAGATCTAAAGCTGTCCCACGTTAGTTGGACATATGGGGGAGAAAATTCCACAAGCATCTCTCCCAATCCTTGTGAATAAAAATAAAATATCACCACATGAACTAGGCATTTGATGTTATTTCAATGCTTCCAGAGGGGGGCATCTCCCTCTCCCTCTGCCCAAAGGAGGACCAACCAAATTCACTACATCATGAAATTCTACTCAGATACTATTTCACTAGCAAAGACTATGTTTATTTTTTTCCAGTAATTTCTCTTCACTGCCCAAAGACATTCATGGAAGACAGCACAACAATAATAATTTAAAAAACCCAGCTTTAAAAAAAAGCATCCACAGAAGGGCATCGGAGGCAGGCAGCACTAAAACGCTACAGCTCTAAAACTCTACAGCTTACTCTATCTCCTCTGTTCAGGCATGGATTATTTTCAGCCACCCAGAGCCACGGTTTGGCGATGAAGATAGTAATCTCAGAGACAATATTGTTAAATTTGGGTGAACAGTAGATGACCAATCTTGAGGGTGGGTCGAGATGGAAGGATTGCATTTATTTCATTTAATAATTGTCAATCTTTTCTTTCCCTTAAAAGCACTCAAAGCGACTAATGACCAAAAACAAAATGATGATTGTACATTGCTGTGTTGGTTTAATTAGAAATAAATTGTATTCTTGCTTTAGAATAGGTCTGATGTCTGCTTGAACATTGGACAGAAACAACTGAATTCTTTGCTAATGTGGCTTAGGTATCCAAGGACAAATCCCTCCAACCTGTGGCTGCATCCCTAGACACTACCACATCCTTCACAGCCAGGTATCATTAATCTGTCAAGCCTTGAATGGTATTTCTACTTTACTGTTTCATTTTGTATTTCAGCGTTCCAAGTGGTTTCCAGTGAAATTGAAAAAAATCATAACCTAAAATGTCTCCCAGTGTTGCTTGGTTGCATGAGGCTCAGGCAAGGGATAAATAAGCAAAAATATAAAGGCTACACAGCTTGTAAATATTGAAATATGTGCACTCCTCTTTCCTACACATGCACACACACACATGTTAGCGAACAGAAATTTGGTTGTCTTGCCATGAAGTCAGACCAGTTAGATCCACCAAAGAGGGTCTAAATGCCCTGGTGAGAAAGGAAGCAAACCAATTCCCTTTCCCCTAAATTTCCCAATAAAGATCTCACCAGGTTGAAGAAATTGCCACTGAGTTTTATTCATCCAGCTGGAATGAGGTACTAACCGCGATCCCTTGTCCATGCTAGCACACACAACAAAGGAGACATGCCTTCTTATAACATACAGATTCAAATATTCTGCTCCCTGCCTCCCTTGCTGGCTTCAAGCTGATTTGATGGAGTCATCAGCTGGGGGAGAAGACACTGCCGGCTTGGTCCCGCCTCAGCCAATCAGAAAGCCAGTGCCTCCCAGTGGGAGCAAAGGAGGTGGTCCAAGCAGGGGACAATGAGCCAGGAAGGAAAGGTGAATGGATTAATGACTCATATGTTTATCCATGGGGCCAGCAATTCCCCTAAGGGGCTTCAAGCCAGCCTGTTATTGTTTCTGTGTGAGTCAACAAACATTCCCTAGCTTGCAAGCCAGGGTCCTTTAATCTGTCTCTTCCTGTGTGCTGGGAGCACAGACTAATATCTGATTTGAAATCTCAGTTATTTGTATGGTAAACAAATGAAAAAGCTGTAGTCGTGTACCAAGTTTCTAGGCTGGTAGGGATGACCGTTTTTGAAATATTAAAAATTGTTTTGCCTATTAATCAATAGTTTAAAAAGCAGACGAGTCTCAGATACTTTTTACCTATTGATTAGCAGGAACCAAATGTGGAAAAGGACAGACCCTTGTCCTGAAAGAATTGATCCTGCTATTGCCATGCAATAAGGCTTGTAGATGGGTGAAACGAATCGAAACGCCGCCTAAAGCTTGGCGTCAATCTTCGCTTATTCGCACACCAAACTGAGTGAACCGTGTAGTACTGTGGCAGGGCAGCCACCAGCTATCACAGTTTTCTTTCTTTTATTATTAATTATCTTGCTGCCACCATTTTAATACTGAGGTAAATATTTGACCACCGTTTGTAAAGAGATGATGTGTTAATCACTGTTAGGCTTCAGAGTGAGGCTTGTCTTTTATAATATAAACACCAGGCCGCTTATGAACCAAGAAACTGTAACAAGTTTATTTTTAAATGTGAACTTTAGCTTGCTGGTTACGAAGTTTCAATATTCTCTCTCAGAGGTTCTTTCTTAAATGTTACACAATCTTAAATTAGGCTTTTCTTGCCACTTTTATGCATCAGCATAAACTACAGGTTGGCTTCCCCAGCCAAACCTCTGAACTGTTCCTTTTAACTGATAGAAGTTATCCTTAACTTCTTCCCTCAGCTTTTGTCCTAGGCTGAGTATCCTAACACCTTCTCAACTCCTTGAGTTGGACTGGATTAACTATCCACCTCTCAGCTCCTTGAGCTGGTCTAAACACAACTGCTCTCTCTGAGCTCTCAGCCTCCACTCTCTTAGAGCTGGTCTGACAGTTAAACTCAACATTCTAAAGCTAGCCTTGGCTGGCTCTGCCCATTGTTACTATGACAACACATTCCCCTAGGAGGGGAAATGCCTTTGCTATCATAGTTAACTCTTTAGGGTCTGTCTAACACTCAACCCCATTTCAAATACAAATGTCCCTTCTAAACCATATAAACAAACATGTGATCAACATACAGCACATGCATTTACACATAAATATCCACCTCATCACAATGGGTAATTGAAACACAGGTTTGTCAGGAATGTAGCTGGGCAGCTCTGACAAAAGCTGGGGTTACATACACATGGCATTTCAACATTTTAAAATTACAGACAAAGGAAAAATACATATGTAAAAACATAAGAAATCAGGGAATGGGAGATACATTGAAGCATAAGGGGAAACATACCAACCCCCGTTCACCCACCAAAGATTTATAAAGTTTATTGAAATCGTGAAAGAGTTTATGAGGCTTTTAAAAGGGGAAAGAAAGTCTTTGGGAATTCACTTTGGGAAGCCATGAGGCCCCTCGCCAGAGTTTTGAGTCCATGGAGCAGAGTAGTTCATGAGAATCCATAAAAGTGAGAGAAAGTCCATAAAAACTTAGGAAAAAGTGGGGAGAAGTCCATAAGAGTTCATAATGCAAGGGAAATATCTTGGTGTGTTCATAAAAATGTGGGTTACAGGGGCTGTGCCATGTGGGGCCAGGGGAAGTGCCTTTGGTTCCCGCATGGGGATTATGGGATCACTCCTTGGTAAAACTATGAAGCCCTTGGTTCTGAACTATCTTTAGACAGAGGCCTGGGGGTGGATCAGCCCTGATATCACACATTTGTACACATCAGGTTCTGTTGGCAAATTGTGTAAAAAGCATATGCATTAATATCTGAAGAATTTTAATGCAGGGTGAGCATTCTTTATCTGGAAATCTGAACTACTCCAAAATCTGAAAAGGGTTGGCTGAGATAGACACACCTTTGCTTTCCGACGGTTCAATCTATGTATACAAACTTTGTTTCATACGCAAAAGTATTGAAAACATTGTATAAAATTGCCTTCAGACTCTGTAAATAAGGTATATATAAAACATAAATGAATTTTGTATTTAGACTTGGTATTTCTAAGATATCTCATTATACAGTTGGCCTCTGTATCTGTGGGTTCTGTATCCGTGGCTTGAACCAACCATGGCTGAAGATATTTGGGGAGAAAATATCAAAAACAAACCTTGATTTTGCGTCATATCAAATACTTCACTATTTATGTATCATGTCAGAAGTGAACCGAGGGTAGAGTTGTAATGTATTTAGAAACACATTACATTATGTATTTAAAAACACAAACTTGACATTATACTAAATTTCGCTGGCCACTTGGAGTGTCTCTGGTGTTGCTATAAGAAAGTCTTCCATTGTGCATGTGGCAAAGCTCAGACTCCATTGTAATAGGTGGTTTATGGCTTGCTCTTCTCCACATTTGCATGCCGTGGACTCCACTTTGTGGCCCTATTTCTTAAGGTTGGCTTTGCACTTCACTGATGTATAGGCGTGCTCTTTTGTAGCCTTCCACCATTTCATCAATTTGCATGCTCACTCTGGGTCTTGTTTGAGTTGTTCACCATTTTATGTAAGAGTCAGCATTTTGCTATGCCTGGGATTTGAACATTTGAACATGTCTGAAATGTTCACCACCAGAACTTGAGCAACACTATAGAAGCAAAGCACCAACACCACCTTTGGCCTGTGTGTGGACATTCAATTGGGTTAGCAAGTTGAATCCTTAGACCGATCCAGTATAGTTTTGTTATCTTATTATGAACTAGCTGTACCCGGCACGCGTTGCTGTGCCCTATTTAGGAGATGCGAGAAAGTCTGAGTAAGTACGGGTTGGAATTGATGTTACTTATGTTCTTGGTGGGGTCATGGCTGTGTCGTTGTGGGTTGTTCTGGTGGGTGGGATGTTGAAGTCCTGTGGAGTTGTCGGTGTGTGGGGTTCCTGGCGTTCTGCAGAGCTAGTGGATATACAATGGGTTTTTTTCTTTCCGTCTGCTGTGTTGATGTAGAGGTTCTGTGGTTTCCCAACTCTGGAGCACGCTATGTAGAGTTGTCCATGGAAGAAGCATTCTGTGTCAAGGTCTGTGCCACAGATTTGTAGTGTTTGTCCTTGAGCCTTGTTTATGGTGATGGCAAAAGCTAGTGTAGTGCAGTGTCTTTCTGTTCTGGCGTTTATTCTGCCCTTTTTTGTGTGATGTATGTAGCGTTGCGAGTGTGTCATCTGATGCTGTTCTTTTTAGGAGGCATGGCTTGTCTTTTGGGTCAGCTTATGCCTGTGTGGAAGGAAGGAATGGCATACAAATGGGTTGAACAGTAGACGCAAGGTTATGTTATGTGCGTATTGTGTTGTGTGTAGGTATTACTTTTGTGTTATTCTGGGGGTATGTGTTTGTCAGTGGTGCCTGTGTCCCTGGTGCCCTATTTGTCTCCCTCCTAGATCTTGACCGTGGCAGTTTAACCCTCAACTGAAATCACTCAGCATTCTAAGTGGCTTTGCCCACTGTTACTATGGTAACTGATGTTGGCCAATGGGTTTCGCTGGCTGCTGCAGAGGATGCTGGGAAATGTAGTTTTTGTATCGTTGTTTTGGGGGCCTTCTAGGTTTTGGGGGGGAAGTTTCTTTGCTAAAAACCTTCCTTGCCTGAGGCCTATTTGTGTTGGCAAGTTTGGTGTCTCTGCCTTGGAAGGTTTCTCTGTCTCTGTCAGTCGTTCGACGACGGGACCTCCTTTATATAATAGATGCTTAGAGTCAAAGCTAGTAGGTCAAAAATCCATAAAAATTGGGGTGGTGGATAAAAAGGTGTTTAGAAAACCAGGGGGAAACTTTCAAAATGAATTTCTAATTCCTTCTTCCTGGAAAAAGTGCCAGCTGATTATGTGTAAAGACTGAGAAGATTCATAAGACTAAATATTGATGAATTGATTTGAAGCTGTCACAGCAGAAGACTTTAGTCTAATTTCAGAGGAATTTTATGGAAATGTCCATTCTGAAACAATTGTGCTTCAAGTTTCATTAGCTGTTGGACTGATAAAGATTGTCAGTTCCAAAGTTATGTTTTAAGTGCATGGCAATAAATCTCATAAATGGTTTTATCCTCTCTAGCCTATTAGTATGCTTATTATAGCAGCAATAAAAACACTTCCATTTACTACGAACAAAGTACTTGGTGTCAGGATCTAAGTACACATTACACAGAAAGTCTGCAGTAAGAGGCCAGGCACAATTTTAAGAGAAAAATCAATATGTGAGGAAAGCAATTAGAGCATAGGGGACAATAATTGAATATTTAACCCATATTTCACCAGTTGTTGCTATGCTGAATACTAGGCTTGTGCATAATTTCAGACCATAATTGCATATCGGATTAAATTTATTAAATTCATGCAAAGTGATTTCCGAGACATGCAGGAAAGGTCTCTGTGTATTGGGGGGGAAATTCTGAAATTGAAACACTTATTTTTGTAAATGTTCTGTAACATTCAGATGTCTCCCAAGGTCAGTTTAATTTTCAGTATAACCATTAAGCAACTTTGGTAAAGTCAAGAGAATAATAATAATATTCTTATACCAACCACTAGGGGTGGTTGATCCATAAAAAAATTCATTCTAAACTCGGGGGGGGGGGGATTTCCATTGCTGGGTTGTTATAGAAATTATTCCAAAAAATTTTAAGTAAATTTCGTAATTGAAACATAATTAATAACGATTTTTGTTATTATTTGTTACGCCAGCTGGGAGGGAAGAATGGAGGGCAAGCCCTCCCCTCTTCCCTCCCTCCCCCGCCCCAGCTCAGAAGCATCACGGGTTATATTTAACCCGGGATGCCTTTGAGGTGGCGGGAAAGGGAAGGGAGGTGTGGATGCAAGCAATAATGACCTAAAAAGTGCCCTTTATGGAAATGATGATCATGAGCATCAATTTTGAAATGTCACATCCAGGTTGGATGCCAAGGGTTGATATAGGGTCAAAATAATTTTAAATATGAAAAATTAACTGATATCAAAGTATTACGGCCGGAGATATCCACCCCTACCCACCACTATCTCCCCAAAGGGACTCAGGTGACTTACATATGGGACACAATGCTCACAGACACAATGCAAAACAATCTGTCATAGCAAAAACATAATTGGCCCTGCTCTCGCTCCCTCCAACGTCTCAAATGTGGCTGGTGGGGACAAGAGACAGGGCTTTCTCAGCTGTGGCTCCCCTCCTGTGGAATGCGCTTTCAAGTGAAATACAATTGACCCCATCCCTCCTAGCATTCAGAAAAAAAGTAAAATCTTGGTTATGGGACCAGGCCTTTGCACAATAGCACAATGCAACACCTTGGACTGGAATTGGATTGGCAAGTTGACAAATGAGGATATGACTGACTGTGAATACTGTTTTAACTTAATGTATTGTTAATTATTTGTTTTAATCTAATTGTTACTGTTTTAATTATGTATGTTTTTATGCTTTTATATTGTATACTGTGGCACTGAATTGCTGACTTGTTAGCAGCTCTGAGTCCCATCCCGTCCCCCCCTGGGTGGGTGAGTTTGAGAATGGCGGGGTAAAAATACTGTAAATAAATAAATAATTGAAATAAAAATATAGTTAAATATAGCAATCCAGATAAAGGTACGGTTCAATAAATATAAGAGCTCGTATAAGACAGTAATGTTAAAACTCAATCAGAACAATATTCAACAAAACCAATTGACAGTAGTGCAGTGGGCATGACCAGGCTACAAAAGGGCCGGGCATGGGATAATGCAAACAGCCTGTCATAGGGCTGAGTATTGGATGAAGTGCAGAGATCAAAATATTTGTTGCACCTCAGACCTGGAACGTACCCCCTAGATCACACACACAAGCAACTCGGTAAGAATACTTTTATTTAGAACTAGCTGAGGACCCGGTGGTGCCCGGGTTATTTGAGGAAGGCATTGTGTGCCAAGGTTGGTTCCTATTAGATGTGTATGTGGCTTGCAGTGGTCTCAGGAAGTTAGTGAAGGTACTGCAAGTCCCATTGGCCATGGTCCATCCCCCTCCCAACAGCACCAGGATGTAGAGTGGGTCATGGGGGCTCTTAGTGCCACATTTGGTGTTGATCATTCATTGGATGAGGGTCGCAGTAGTCTCAGAAGGTGAGTGAAGGTACTTCAAGTCCCGTCATCTATGGTCCATCCCGCTCCAAACAGCACCAGGATGTAGAGTGGGTCATGAGGGCTTTGTGTGCCAAGTTTGGTCTTGATCAGTCATTGAATGAGGGTGGCAGAAGTCTTGGGAAGTGAGTGGAGGTACTTCAAGTCCCATCATCCATGGTCCGCCCTCCAAACTGCATCAGGACGTCCATTGGGTCATGGGGGCTTTTTGTGCCAAGTGTGGTCATGATTATGCACTGGATGAAGGTTGCAGCGGGCTTGGGAAGTGAATGGAGGTACTTGAAATCCCATCCTTCATGGTCCATCCTCCTCTAAACTGCAGTAGGATGGAGTGTGGGACATGGGGGTACTGTGTGCCAAGTTTGGTCTTGTGGTTCAGGGCCGCCTTGGTCTGTGGGGAATGAAGAGTTTGAAAGTACTACAAATCTCATAACCTGTGATGGTACTTCAAGTCCCATCATCCATGGTCCTCCCTACTCCAAACTGCAGTAGAATGAATCATGGGTCATAGGGGCTCAGTGTGCCAAGGTTGGTTACTGTTAATTCAGGCCATACACAATGTCCCATTAACTGAGGCCTAGTCAGGGAAATCAAGTTAATGAAGCCGTACTGTAAATTTTGGGCCTGGTTTGTGATTTGTAGGGGCTACAGTGTTTTCTGGGAAGTGAATTGGGATGCAAATCCCATCATTCGTGGCCCATCCTGCCCTAAACTCTCTTTTGGGGCCTGGCTATACACAATGTCCTATTAACTGAGGCCTAGTCAGGAGACATCAGTCCCTAAAGACATCAGATCGGCCCCCTCCCTTCTGACATTTCGCAAGAAAGTCAAGACCTGGTTATTTGAGCAGGCATTTGTTGATGAAATATAAGGCTTAATTGGATATAAGGAATGACGACGATGTGATGGAAACTGATTTCAACATGACGCCTAGGCTGCAATTGTATGTTTTAATTGTTAAAATTGTTATTATATGTTTTTTTCTGGGGGGTTGACTTGTTGCTGTGTTGTATTGAGGGCAGAGACGGCCTGTGTAAACCGTCCCGAGTCGCCTTCGGGCTGAAAGGGGTGGTATAGAAATGTGCCAAATAAATAAATAAATAAATAAATAAATAAATAAATAAATATTGTTCTTTCCTATTCCTCGTCATTTTAGTGGCTCCGTCCCCTTGTTTTTCAAATACTGCATGTGATCTTTATTTGCATTCGTATTCTCTTCCTTCTTTACTACCATGCTACAATGTTGTTGTTTTTTTTCCTTCCTGTTTTCACATTTCAAATGGATGCATTCTCTTGCAAACCTGTTGTCAAACATGGGGGAATAAAGAGGGGATGCAGTGCACGTCATTCTAAAGAGAACAATCCCAGTGTGCTCTCTAACTTTGTGAATTCTCCTGTGGTTCCAGCATAAGGCGGTGCATAAAAAGGAATGTCAGTCAAACAAGAGAGAATAGCAAGCAAACCACATGGAAGGACAAGGCATCATGTGGGGACTGTAGATGGAATGGTAGAGATGAACAGAGAGGTGCCTAGCAATTCCTTTTTGAAGGCTCTAAAAACACAGTGAATGCTTTGAATTTTTCACGTATCTCACTGTCTGCTAAAATCTACATTAGGTACAAACATGCATCAAACACTAGTTTCTTCTTCCGTTTGGCTTCCTTTGGTACTGTATTCCCAAAACATGAACTACCTACTAGGCCTGGGCAATCATGGTTCTAAATGGTTCTAAAGTACTTACAAAACTAAAGTTCTGGTGATGAACACTAGGTGGCGCTGGTGCTTTGCTTCCATAGTGTTGCTAAAGTTCTGGTGGTGAACATTTCAGAACTCTAGCAACACTTTCAACATTACATTCCTAATTGGTTCTGACTTAAAAATCGCTAATAATGAAATAATAATGAAGTGAGTGCAACATTCCACCATATTCTGAGGCAGAGAGTTCCATTGCTGAACAGCTGTTTTTGCAGTCAAGTTCTGCCTAATGTTCAGGGGGAATCTCCTTTCCTTTAATTTGAACCCATTTCTCTGAAGCCTTGGACCCTTCCACACAGACATATAATCCAGAATATCAAGGCAGAAAATCCCACAATATTTGCTTTGAACTGGGTTATCTGAGTCCACACAGTTCAAAGCAGATAATATAGGATTTTATTTAGCTGTGTGGCAGGGGCCCTAGTCTCCTGGGCAGCAAAAAACAAGTGTTGAGCAAAGTCAAGAGACCATCTTTAACAGTAGTGATCCAGCTTAGACCCTAAATGCCTTGTGAACTCCACCATTTGGAGTGAGGTACCTTCCCTGGCTTGGTCCACATGCCACAATGCTGTTTGAAATATTGTGTGATCCCATATAGTGCCTTTTCTGTGTGTCATGCCAAGAGAAAAATTGCTTTGACAAAGGTTGATATGTCCATAGTTGGGGCCATTGCTCAGTTGGTAGAGCAGATGCTTTTACTTGAGGACGATCCTAGGTTGAACGTTGGGTTAAGTGAATGAAGTAACTGACTGTAGAAAAACTAGTTACATGCCTGAGTCCTGGAGAGTGACCACCTGTCAAAGCAGGCTATACTGGGCTATTGAGATAAATAGGGTTGCCACCTGTTCCGTATAATACGGGACGTCCCGTATTTTTGCTCTGAATTTCGTGTCCTATATTTTCAGCTCCTGTCCCGTATTGACAGGACAGGATAGATGGCAGCAGGAGAGGGAACTACCATTCAGTTTGGGAGTTGCAGTTCACCTGCACCCAGAGAAACTGTGAGTCCGTGCCCCCCCCCCCCACCTGCGACAACGGACTGGACTTAGATTTGGCACAGAGAACTCTCATGACCAACTGAGCATACTGGAGGAGTTTGGGAGGGAACTGACCTTGATTTTGGGAGTTGTAGTTCCTCTGCATCCAGAGAAACTGTGGCAGAAAAGGGAGAGAGAGAGAGCGAAGGGCCTGGCTTGGTTGTCCTGCCACTCCCAGAATGCAAGGCAAGGCCTGCCATCTCTTTTCTCCCCCCAATTATGGTGCATAACATTGCTTCTCCTTCCCCACGCCCCTGCCCCTCCCCACCCCTTCCAGCAGCCCTCCCCCCCCCCAGGGTCAGGCCACCTCCACACGAAGCCATGGAGTTCGTTCTCCACGGCAGGCTCCCGTCGACCCGTCCGTCCAGGGATCCACCCCACCTGCTTGGCTTTGAAGTGGGCGACAGGTAAGCCTGGGTGGGTTCCCATCGCCCACTCCCAAGCCGCCGCTCCTGCCCCGCCCCCTCCTTCCTTCCAGCCTTTGCTTTTCTTACCCAAGTAGCCACGCGGAAGGAAGCTGTAAGGACTCTCTATATTACACTTTCAACTGTGGCTGGGTACTTTTCTTATATCACCCTTGCCTCCAATTGATATAAAGACTTCTTTTAATCCCTCTTGCTGCCACCATATAATGTAATAAGTATTCACACAGGTCCGCTTTCCCACTGACCTTTCAATTACTGTGTCAGGGCAGGGTATTACTCTAACCCAAACTCCCACTGACACTATTTGTTAACTTTCGCTGCCACCATTCAATATACTTGGCTACCCACTAGGAAGATGTTGTTTTCGAGGCTTGTGGGTGAAGGAACTGCACAGGGAGATATCTTTGTTAAAGAACTGTAACGTTTATTCAAACAGTGTCCTAAGCATGGAGGTTTCAGAGTTCAAAGCTTAGGTGGTTACAGTATCTTCTTAGAGGCACATATCTTAAGGTTACAATACACTAACTGTGGAGATACAAGTTGATACTATAAGCTGCACTCCCAGAACCAATATCTCAGCAGTCTTTACACTAACTGCTTGTCCTTAAACCCAACTGCTTTCCTAGCAGTTCAAACACAGCTTTTCTTCTACTCTCTCTCAGAGTAGAGTCAGAGTCTTTTTTAAAACCCGCTGACAGCTGGCTAAAACAGACTCTCTAACTCTCCACACACCCTCTCTCCTTCGACTTTCGCTGTCAACTCCTAACTGCTAAAGTTTGAATTCGAAGATTCTAAGGCCAGTTGCAGGCTCTGCCTCCTGTTTCCACAGTAATGGAAACCCCTTGGAGGTTCTGCATGCTAACATCTCTGTTATCCCTTTGCCAAGTTTTACCCCTTCAACATATATACATATAATTAGGGTTGGTTTAGAACCCAAAAATCGCGGTTCTAAAAACCAATTGGGGGGGGGATTTTTTTAATGCTTAACTTAATGACTTACAAAAAATTTTCAAAAAAAATCTTATTTGATATGTTATTACTTACAAAATTTTGTAATTAGTTCTAAATTGTCCAAAGCAGGGAAACAGGACTGACTCTGTTTTAAGCACAGGCAAATCAAGGGGCAACATTTCCCTTCTTCTCTGGAGTGCAATTCACTGGGACCTATTATTATTATTATTATAAAATGCCTGGGCCTGCTTGGAGGGAAATATAATGAATTATTATTATTATTATTATTATTATTATTATAAAATGCCTGGGCCTGCTTGGAGGGAAATATAATGAATTAATATTATTAATATTATTATTATTATAAAATGCTTGGGTGTCCTTGCAGGGAAATATAATGAATTAATATATTATTATTAATATTATTATTATAAAAAGGCCTGGGTGTCCTTGCAGGGAAATATAATGAATTAATATATTATTATTAATATTATTATAATAAAAGGCCTGGGTGTCCTTGCAGGGAAATATAATGAATTAATATATCATTATTATTATTATTATAAAAGGCCTGGGCCTGCTTGGAGGGAAATATAATGAATTAATATATTATTATTAATATTATTATAAAATAGTTGCCCACCTCTGGTCAAGGCCTGCTTCTCTAGTGCTCTTCTCATTCCAGCTTTTCCCCCTTCAGTTCCAAACCACTCTAGGAATCTCCGTTTGTCCTCTAGGATTTTTCTTGATTCTGAACTTTTCCTTCTCCTCTCCGTGCTCTTTTCACTCCGTGCTCCCCTTCTCTCAGCCTTACTTACAGTATGTCCTTCTGCTCTGTCCTTCTATCTAGTCTAATTCCCTGGGGGTTTAAACAGCCTTTTTCCTCTCAGTCCTCCAAGGTGCTCTATGAGTCGCGCTGTGGTTCTCTATGGTTCCAGATCCTTTTTCACTTCCTGGAGGAAGGCCTTTCACTTAATTTAGGCTCCGACCATGCAAAGGCCCTGATCTGACTGTGAGTAATGTCTGGAAAGGTATTTTGGAGGGGATAATTTTCGTGTTAGAGGGACATCCGAAATAAATACAATAATAAAGAACTTTTGGGCCCACGAAGTGCAGAAATCAAAGTCTACTTCCGGTTTGGCAGGAAAAGTGCGGTAAAGCTTAAAATTAGCATTTTGAACGGATCTAATATGAATTATTTTAATTTCTTCATCCGAAAATCCAACCCTAATAAATATAAATATCAACTATATTTAAAACCTGTAATAAAGAAATATGACTTCACCACAGAAGCATTCCTTATTTTTGTGAAAAATCCCATATTTTTAGGTAAATGTCCCTTATTTCTTATATCAAAAAGCGGCAACCCTAGAGATAAATGCTATGAATACGTGCAAGACCAGTTCTCCTGTTCCTGTTTTCTGTTTAGGGCATGCATCTCTATGTCAGTTCCTCTAACACTAAAGTGAAAAAATTGTTCTGAACAAGTGGCTTACACCACAGTATTTTAGTTCTGGGATCTTTAGCCTGCGGACCTTCCTTATTAATATTATTTATCCCATCTGCCAAGGAGATCACATAAAAAGGTTGATCACAGTAAGCCCACTTTTGATGAGGAAATTGATTTTCCTATGTGGGGGAGTGATGAATCAATCTTCATCCCCCTACCCACTCTCAATGAAATGAAAATGAAATTAAAATTCCACCTTCATGACTAATGAAGCCATCAAGTACTGTAACCTTGCACGGAAGAAAAAAGGGGAGGCCGAGGTACAGCAAGCAAATGCATCACAAGAGGATTTTAATAGATGGGAGACAGTCATCCTCAGACTGTGTAATTAAAATGTACTGTGCATAATTAAAATTAATATAATTAAAACAGTCCACCACAGTTTAATTATGTCACTCAAACATTGCCTCTAGATACACCAGAAATTTAACTTCAGTCATATAGAGATTTAATAAACAGGTGGGGGCCCAGAGAAGGAGGAGCGGGAATTAATATGATATGCATTAAAAATGGGAAAATTGAGCTGTGTCCCCATAATTTGAAACTTTTGACAAGTTTTAATAACACCCAAGTCTCGGGTTTGCAGAAAAGTACAATAAACAAAACTTCCCTTTCGCTTCACCTAATTATTCACCATTATCAAAGCACACATCAGGAGAAAGAAAAGCGGGATAACTAATGGAAGGATATGCTAATGCAAAGGGATTTTGTCTATCATTCAAAGAGACAGTATTTTAGAGACACGGAGACCGAGGAGCTTCACTTAGGACCACAAGTCATTAGCAAATATGTGGGATTTGCTGTGACATTAATGAGAACACTGCATGGCAATCAATAACAATATATGTTTCCCAAGTGCCAGGTCTTAACACTTAACTGATTTATATAAGAAAGAAGTGCTTGCAGAGAAATGGACTTTGGCACTAATGTGACCACGCAGCTCACATTTCCAGGGGTAGACAAGGAACATAAGTCAAAATGTTTCCTGAACCAGCTTCAGTACAGATCAGAGAGAGAGAATTGGTAGAAAGGACAGACAATGACAGGTCATTGTCCAGTTTAAAGAGGTATCAGTGCACTATTTGGTCCAAAGGAAAAAACTGATGAGCATGTTTGACAAATTAAATTGAATTAGGAGACAAAGCACCATGTGTTGATGTGAGAGCTCTAACATAATAGTCCATTTCTTTGGATAGGGTATTAAACTAGTTGTAATGATCTGACTTACAAACAATTGTGTAAGGGAGCTGAATTCGAAGTTGTGTCTTAAGTGTGGAGAGAATGTGAAGATTCGAACTCAGGCCTGTGACAGGGTAGAATATACTACCACAGCCACCGCAATATGTAAGGATTACTCTAATTTTTACTTGCTGCCATCATTAATTTACTGTGTTTGGCTACCCACTAAGAAAGAGGTGTTTCAAGGCTTGTGGGAGAAAGGATCACCAGAATAGATGTTTTTTCAAAGAACTATCAAATTTATTTAAACAGTGTTTCGCTTGGAGGTTTCAAGAGTTCAAGAGCTTGGGTGGTTACAATCTACTCAGAGGTACTTTCTTAAGGTTACAAGATGCTAACTTATGGAGATACAGTCTAACACAAAGCTACTGCACTCCTAAACTAATAACTCAGCAATTTACACACTCTCTGCTGGTCATTAAAAGCCACTGCTTCTCTAGCAGTCTACACACCTCCACCCTTTCCCAGAGTAGAGTCAGGCTTAGAATAAACCTAGAGTCTTTTAAACCACACTGAAAGCTGGCTAAACAGACTCCCTAATTCTCTCTCACACCTTTCTGCGTTTGCAGTTATCCACCAACTGAAAATATTTGAATCTGATGATTCTAAAGCCATCTGCAGGCTCCACCCCCAGTTTCCATGGTAACTGAGGTTCTTGGAAGTTCTGCCAGATAATTTTACTGTTAACTCCTTAGAGTTAGCGAAGTTCCATCCTTATACTTACATATACATAAATATCAACTACATTTACAACCTGCAACAAACAAATATGACTTCACCACACTAGTCCATGCAAAATGTAACCCCTAAGAAGGCCAACTATGTCAGTAGCCAAAAAATGCTGGGCTTTTAAAAATAAAGCAATTTATTTATTTCCCGCATTTATATCCCGCCACTTCTCAACCCCTGAAGGGGGACTCAGAACAGCATTACATTGAGCCCCGTTAAGAGGCTATTACAAAAATAAAATCACAAATTAAGCATTTCATAATTAAAAACAATACAAAGTAAAAACCATACATAAGATTAAAACATTAAAAGTCCATCCCCCTCCCCCCATAACAATATATTATTATTATTAAAACCAGTCTCGTCAGCCATATCATAGAGCCGGAAAGATAGCACAGCAATAACAGCAGCTGTGCTTGCAATCAGAAGGTTACATGTTCGATTCCCGGGCTGGTCTGGACACCCAGCTGTGAGCCCTGTCCACTGTTCACCCAACAGTTCAAAAACAGCCCAGCTGTGAATATATGAACTGGGAACTGCCAAGGGGGAAGGATTTTTACAAGAAAGGACTTTACAACGCCTGAATAAAAAGAAAGATCGGCTGTCGGAAGGTGGAATGCGGAACAGAGGCTCTCCGTCATGAGGATGAAGCAACAGCACCCCCTTGTGACGTAATAACGTAATAGAGCAATCGCACCCTGTGACGCAACCAGAAGAAGAAGAAATCCTTCTAAATAGTACTTGTTGTATGTAATTGTATATAAACCGACAGGGATTGTCTGCCGTATGTGTAATGTAATCCGCTCTGAATCCCCTTTGTGGTGAGAAGAGCTGAATATAAATAAAGTGTATTATTATTATTATTAATAGCTTGGGGACCCGGTAGTGCCCGGGTGATTTGAGAAATGCAGCAGGATGTAGAGTGGGTCATGGGGGCTCTGTGTGCCAAGTTTGGTCTTGATGCGTTATTATTGGGAGTTGCAGTGGTATCATGAAATTACTGAAGGTAGTGCAAGTCCCATCATCTGTGGTCCACCCTCCCCCAAAGTGCAGTAGGATGCAGATTGGGTCATGGGGGCTCTGTGTGCTAAGTTTGGTCTGTATTGGTGAAAGGATGAGGGTTGCATTGTTTTTAGGAAGTGAGTGAAGGTACTTCAAGTCCCATCATCCATGGTCCGTGTCACACAAAACTGCACCAGGATGTAGAGTGGGTCATGAGGGGACTGTGTGCCAGGTTTGGTGTTGTTCAGTCATTGGATTAGGTTTGCAGCAGTCTTGGAAAGTGAGGGAAGGTACTGGAAGTCCCATCATCCATGGTCTGTCCTCCTCCCAACTGCAGCAGGTTACTGGGGCTCTGTGTGCCAAGTGTGGTTTTTATCAGGGTTTGTTGGGGGCCACAGTGGTCTGTGGGATCAGAGGGTGTGGAAGTACTACAAATCCCATCATCCATTGTCAGTCCTCCCCCGAACTTCACCAGAACGTGAAGACAGTCATGGAGGTCACGTGTTCCAAGTTTGGTCTCAATCAGTAATTGGATTAGGGTCTCAGCGGACTTGGGAAGTGAGTAGAGGTACTTCAAGTCCCATCATCCATGGTCCACCCTCCTCTGAACTGCACCAGGATGTAGAGTGGGTCATGAGGGCTCTGTGTGACAGGTTTGGTGTTGATCAGTCATTGGATTAGGTTTGTAGCAGTTTTGGAAAGTGAGGGAAGGAACTGCAAGTCCCATCATCCATGTTCTGCCCCCCACCAAACTTCAGTAGGATATAGAGTGGGTCACTGGGGCTCTGTGTGCCAAGTGTGGTTTTTATCAGTGTTTGTTGGGGGCCGCAGTGGTCTGTGGGAACAGAGGGGTGTGAAAGTACTACAAATCCCATCATCCATTGTCAGTCCTCCCCCAAACCTTACCAGGACATGAAGGCAGTCATGGGGGTTATGTGTGCCAAGTTTGGTCTCAATCAGTAATTGGATGAGGGTCTCAGCGGACTTGGGAAGTGAGTAGAGGTACTTCAAGTCCCATCATCCATGGTCCACCTTCCTCCCAACTACACCAGGACTTAGAGTTGGTCATGGGGGTTGTCTGTGCCCAGTGTGGTCTGTATTGTTACTTTTTGGTGGCCTCAGTGGTCTGTGGGAACCAAAGTGTTTGAAAGTACTACAAATCCCAGAATCCGTGGGTCATGTCCCCTGAACCACACCAGGATGTAAAGGGGGTTAAGGGGGTAATGTGTACCAAGTTTGGTGCAGGTCCATCACCTGCGCTGGTCGCTGTGGCCTGTGAAAGTGGCTGCCAATCAGAACACTGCCACATATCCTTCCTTCCGCCCTTCTGCCCTTCCGCCCCCGCCCCCCGCACACATACATACAAACATTCCGCTTTATTATATATACAGATTATCACCAATTTGTCACTTTAAAGTGCTGCTTACATCTATTGTCCAAAAGCCTGGTCTCAAAACCATGCTTTTAATTACTTTTGAAAAGCCAGGAGGAAGGGGGGCGATCTTAAGTTCAGTTGGGAGTGTGTTCCATAGCAAGGAGCCACTGCTGAGAAGGCCCTGTCCCTCATCCTTGCCAGGCGCATTTGAGCTGTTGATGGGAGTGAGAGCAGGGCCTCCCTGGATGATCTTAAATTTCGAGGTGGGACGTAGGGGTGGATGCGTTTGGACAAGTAAGCTTGGCCAGAACTGTTTAGAGCTTTACAGGTCAAAACTAGCACTTTGAATTGGGCTCGGAAATGGACCGGTAGCCAGTGGAACTGACACAACAGGGTGGTGGTATGCTCCCTGTATGTCACCCCAGTCAGTAATCTGGCTGCCAACCATTGTACTAGCTGAAGTTTCTGAACCGTCTTCAAAGGCAGCCCCATGTAGAACACGTTGCAGTAATCTATTCAGTATGTAACGAGAGCATGGACTACCATGGCCAAGTCAGACTTCCCATCTATCTGCATGTTGAGCTTTGTCCCTGATTTGCTTTGACACGCTATTTGGACCATGCTGGATAAATGCCTGGCTGGCTAGCCTGGGAATATATTGTTCAGTAGGCATGTTTTAGAATCCCAAAATGGCGATTCTTATATCAAATGGGGGATTTTTTTTTGTTTAGTAAAAGAAAGACTTACAAAAAAATTCCAAAATTTCTGAAATGTAACTTAATTACTTACGAAATTCGTTAGTAGTTCTAAAGTAGGCAAAGCAGGGAAACAGGACTGATACTGTTTTAAACACAGGCAAATCAAGGGGCAACATTTCCCTTGGTTTCCTTGCAGGGAGATATAATGCATGAATATATTATTATTAATATTATTATTAATATTATTAAAGGACAGGGTTCCTTTGCAGGGACACATATAATGCATTATATTATTATTAATATTAATATTATTAAAGGACAGGGTTCCTTTGCAGGGACACATATAATGCATTAATATATTATTATTATTAATATTATTAAATAAATGCCTAGGCCTACCTCTGGTGCAGGCCTTGCTAATCTGTAGAGTTCTCCTCACTCCATCTTTTTTCCCCATTCAGTTTTACCATAGCAGTCTAGGACCTCCGTTGGAACTCTATGGCTTTTCTTGATTCTGAACTCTTCCTTCTCCTCTCCATGCTCTTTTCACTCCTGCTGCCCTTCTCTCAGCAGTTCTTATGTCCTCCTACTCTGTCCTTCTATCTAAACCCCCTTCCTGGGTGTTTAAATCTCTTTTTCGTCAGTCCTCCAGCCCTCTAGGAGTCCCAATTTCGGGCTCTCTATCGTTTCCGGCTCCCTTTTCACTTCCTGGAAGAGACCTTCCACTCTAATTAGGCTGCAAGCATGGAAAGGCCCCGTTTTCACTGTGAGTTATGTCTGCAAAGCTATTTTGGAGGGGGACATTTTCCTGTTGGGGGGACATCCGAAATATTTAATAATCTAACGAAATTTTGGGCCCAGGGGGTGCGTAAAAGAAAGTCCACTTCCGGGATTGGCCTTGCGATCCGTATAAACTTGAAAGGCCCATTACATACAAATCACTTACGATTTCTTTTAATTTCCGTTTCATTTTTCTCATGCCTATTGTTCAGTCCACATTTCCTGAGATCTACTGTTAGTAGGGATGGTCAGACCTTTCAAGTCTGTGTTAGGGCTACCGGACTGAAAACTGGAGAGGGTTTCTGTACTTTTACTGGTTGTGTAGAAGAGGGAATTTCAGCAGGTGTGGCTTGTTACTTGATTGTGTGACAAAGAAAACCAGCTGAAATTCCCTCTTCTACACAACCATTAAAGGTACATGAGACCTCTCCATTTTTGAAGACTGGCAAGCCCAGTTTCTCCTTTTCACACTTCAAAGCCACAGGCACCCAGTGACTGAATCATGTATGTAGAACAGTGTTTTTCAACCTTTTTTGAGCCGCGGCACACTTTTTACATTTACAAAATTATGGGGCACACCACCAACCAAAATGACACTCTAACACAGTAATACATATAGTTTTTAAATGTATTTATACACTCAGTGTGAATCCTGGGCCTGTTTCGATGAACACAACATAGATATCCTGGCAGGAATGGCAGAAAGACACACACAAAGGTCTTGCTCAACAGCTGTCAGTCATGGGACAACTTTGGCCCTCTGGGTGCTTTGGGACTCCAACTCCCACCATTCCTAACAGCCTGAGGCCCTTTCCTGCTTAAGTGGCTGCAGGGGGGGAGGGCCTGAGGCTGCTAGGAATGGTGGGAGTTGGAGTCCAAAACACCTGGAAGGTCCAAGTTTGCCCATGCCAGCTTTCGATTCCATCGCCACATCTATCTTCAGCCTCTTGCGTTTGAATATATGTGATTATTAGGCATGAGAAAAATGAAACGGAAATTAAAAGGATTCGTAAGAGATTCGTATGTAATGGGACTTTTGAGCTTTTACGGATCGCTGCCGCGAACCCGAAGTAGACTTCCTTTACGGTCCTTGAGGCCAACAATTTGCGTTATGATCGTAATAAATTGTTAATTATTGTACTACGTACTCACTTCTCCCTGTCTTCTCCCCCTCATTTCCTTCCCGCCTCATTCAGCTTCTTCTTTTTCCCGCATTTCTATGGGGAACTGGAAGTGACGCTGCTGCTAGGTAGGCAATGCATTCTGGAAAGTGTAGTCCTCCACGCTTTCCCCTCCTTCTCTTCCCCGTTGCTCTGCTGCCATGCCCCATCGCAGGGGCCAGCTTCACACACACACACACGCGCTTCTCCTCCTCTCTCTCCCTGCGCTCTCTCAGATGCTTCTCTTCCCCATTGCTCTGCCATGCCCCATCGCAGGGGCCAACTTCAGCCCTCCAGGTACGTGGTTTGGACTTCAACTCCCACCATTCCTCACAGCCTCAGGCCTCTTCCTTTTCCTCTCAGCCTGGGCAAACTTGGGCCCTCGCTCTCTCAGGATCAGGGTGAGAGAGAGGCAGCGAGGAGCGAGGGGGGGGGCCTCCTCCTCCTTTTTGTTGCTGCTTCCAAGAATAGAATACCCCCCCCTCCCCCTCCCTTCCTCCTTCCCTCCCCTCCTTCCTATTTGGAGAGTCCCATCTAGAATTCAGTGTGGTTTATTCAAATTTTGGCCTACAACTCCAAGAAATCCCAGCCAATTTACCAGCTGTTAGGATTTCTGGGAGTTGTAGGCCAAAACCATCTGGAATGCGCATGCTCTGGCATACGAATTACTAACGAAATTCGTTAGTACTTAAGTTACATGTTAGAAATTTTTGGAAAAATTATGTAAGTCTTTCTTTTACTAATAAAAAAAAAAAAATCCATTTGATTTTAGAATCGCCATTTTTGGATTCGAAACCATGCCTAGTGATTATCTATGTGATTTTCTACCTTGTCGCTATGATTATGGTGCTGCTTCTTTAAATTGTCCGCAAACTGACTGTGTTATTGTGCGGATCCTGGAACTGACATTGGATAACATCGTGAGTATACACTTTGTTTTTTGCACTCACTTCCGTGATTTCATCAAATATCGTGAGTTTTCTGTAGAGGAGCACTCCGTGAACTTTCTACTTCCTGGTTTGCAACTCCTCCGCTCTCTGTGGCGACCACGCCAAACTATCTTTGATTTTCTCCAGCAGGATTGGGTACTTTGAATGTGTTTTTTGTGTATGATTATGTATGATTAATTGTGCATTTTGTACTGTGACGTAGAGGTGCTCCTTTAATAAGTAAGGATATCGGAGGTTCCAATTTCCCACGGCACACCTGATGATCGCTCACGGCACACTAGTGTGCCCTGGCACACTGGTTGGAAACACTGATGTAGAATGTGGAAAAAAGACCTAGTGGGTTCTGTGCATTTTGTTGAATAAAGTTATTTCTCCAAAATCATCAACATACATTGGAAATATATAGCTCAAGGGCTGTAAATTGTGTGCGGTTCCATGTTCAGTCCATAAGGAGAAGAATTTAATGGCATCGGCATCCCTTTAAAAAGCAATCTTGAGGGATACTCCTCCCCCCCCCTTTCAGTCCCTAGCAGTGAATCTGACAGCTAAAGTTTGGCTGGTAAAAGTTATTGCTCTGTTTACCATCGAGGGCAGAAAGTCACCTAAAAATATTAGTTTGTGTTACTAAATCATTAGAATTGTGCCGTTGCACCCGGTCTATATATTCAGGAAGGGCGAGGACATAGACTCTCTCTACCAGGGGATTGCTTCTTGCCTTCCTTTAGAGCAGACCTGGGCAATTACCGGCCCTCCAGGTGTTTTGGACTTCAACTCCCAGAAATCCTAGCCAGTTTACCAGCTGTTAGGATTTCTGGGAGTTGAAGTCCAAAACACCTGGAGGGAAGACAATTGCCCAGGTCTGCTTTAGAGGCTTGGGGCTCCCAGGGACCAAGCTGGATACTATAGATAACTCAAAACAGGCTTTATTGCTTAAAACAGGGCTGTCCAACTGGCGGCCCTGGGGCCGCATACGGCCCCCCAGCCCCTTCCCTGCGGCCCCCTAAGCTTTTTAATAAAAAATAAAAATGGAAAAATAAAATAAATAATTTTTTTAAAAACCCCTACTTCCGGGTTTGGAGCAAGTATCGCGAGAATACGCAATCCACACGGGATTTCGCTGTCAACGCGAGATCACGCCGGCGTTGACAGCGAAATCCCGTGTGGATTGCATATTCTTGCAATACTCTTCGGCTACTTTACTACTGGATCGCTGAGGCCCACAGGTGTGATTAGGACCTTCTTCGATTCAGTCGGTCGTCACCTCTCTCATCGTCCGGGTACTCCTGGATCCTGCGCATTTGTCACGATGCACGGACTTGACCGGCCCCTTAATCACACACACAGAGACAGACTGAAGGCTAACTACTTTATTGAAGATAATAACAGTTCCAATAATAATGTCCAATAGAATATAAAAGCAAGTATCAATGTCCAAGGTAACGTAGCAAATAGGCAAAAAGCTTGGCAAGGCTCCGCAAGGCTATGCGGATCAGGAAACAGGGCAAGGCTCCGCAAAGCTATGCGGATCAGGAACAAGGCAAGGCAAGGCAAGGCTTGATGACCACAGGCTAGCTAGCTTGTGGTCCCACTCCGCTGCACGCCTATTCAGATGAGACGTGGCCGGGCACTGAGGATTCGTTCCCACGGATCCTATACTTAATCCTTCGGCCGAGGTCCCCGACGCTCTAGGCTTCTGCGTCTCCAATCGCTGCTCACGGACCTCGGCCGGTCTATGCTCTTTGACCATTCCCTTCTGCTAGACTCTATGTTCCGTCTCCTATCAAAGGTTCGACCTTGTCTTTCCACAGCTGTGTTTCTATCTCCCTGAGAGCTCTCCTCCTAGTCGTTTCCCATGCGCCTTCTTCCATATCTTCCCCAGGAGACTCCTGAGAAGATCTTCCTCCCGGATGTTCATAACTCCCCGAATCGCTATCCATCTGCACCTGGTTATCTGAATCTCCACTAGGACCAAAACACATTTCTTCCCAGGCCAAGCTCTCTGTGGGCGAAAGAGGCCCCTGAGGGAAAGCTGCCCTTCGCCCCAGTCATCTAGCTGATCCTCTGAATCCTGTTCTGGCACCGCTGGTTCTAATGCTAATGGGACCCCAGGTCCTATCCCCTGCCCTCCAGGCACAAACGAGAACTGCTGTGCTACAGCATTTGGAAAAGGTAGGCCAAAGCAGGGGGCTCCTCATTCCCTCCCCCCATCTCCCCTCATGTATTAAATATAAAATTAAATATATTTAAAGATAAAATAGGGGAGATGGGATACATTAAAATACGGGGAGAGGGGAGGATAGAATTAAATATATTTAATATTAAATTAAAATAAGGGGAGAGGGGAGGATGGAATTAAATATATTTAATATTAAATTAAAATAAGGGGGAGGATGGAATTAAATATATTTAATATTAAATTAAAATAAGGGGGAGGGGAGGATGGAATTAAAATCATTTAATATTAAATTAAAATAATTTAATATTTTATCCTTGCCTTTTATCTCAGTAAAAGATTATATTTGACTGTATGGATGCCCCTTTTGAATGCCCACCCTGCATTTAATGTTAGTAAAAGATTATATTTGATTGTATGGATGCCCCTTATGAATTCCCACCCTGCATTTCCCCTTAGTAAAATATTATATTTGATTGTATGGATGCCCCTTATGAATTGTAAGTAAATTGGAGCTGGGGGAGGGGCGGGGCAGGGGCGGAGCTGGGGACGGGGCAGGGGTGGAGGCAGACCCTTTGGCCCCCCAGGTCATCAGTTCCCTGGGCTGGTAGAAGTTGGACAGCCCTGGCTTAAAACGTGAGTTATCTGGTTCAGGCACTTTACTTTGTTCCCCAAAAGGACAAAAGAAAAATACTTTACAGTCTCTTTAGTTGTTTGGGTCCAGGAAGCTTCAGCTAGATGGCTCTCCAAGTCCTCTCTGTCTTTATGGTCTCGGGGTAAGGACACTGGAGACCCCAGCCAGCTGGCCTATACTGAAGGTATGGGGCCTTCCTCTGGATGACAGCCAACTAGTTTGAAGGTGTCTGGGTCTTCTCAGAGCTACCCAACGGTCAGGTATGTTGGACTTTCTGTATGAGACCCAAGGAAAGTCTTTGTCTTGTGTTGAGAGATGGCTTGACCAAGTCTGGCCCTGGCAAACCTTCAAGATATGTCATCTTCTGGAGAGATCCAGGAAAGCTCTGATAAGCAAAATGGCTAGATTGCCAAATCCCTGGAAAAGGGGCTGAACAAACTTAATTGGGCTCTGTTAACAATGATTGACAGGTGCAAAGAACCAATCAATGCAACCAAACCCTTGCAAAACTAAACAGGTTTTCAGAAACACAATACAACAGTGCAAACCTTTGTAACTTAAAGTTTTATATACAAGTGGTGCTTGCTGCGCCGTCACAAGAATACTAGGTAAATATGTGTGAAGGGAGAGCATGCTAGCCACATGTTGATGGTCCACACGAAGAAGGTGATTTCCAAAATATAGCAACTATCGTGACTCAATGCTATGGAATTCTGTGATTTATAGTGTGGTGAGGCACCAGCACTCTCTGGCAGATAAAGCTAAAGACATTGCAAAATCACAACTCCTGTGATTTCATAACTAATGAGCCATGACAGTTGAGCACTCGTCAAATTGTATTAACTCTACAGTGTAGGTGCAACCTTGGTTTGCTTTTGGAGGTCTTTGAGGTCTTTGTACAAGTAGGCCCAGGTAGCTCATTAAGGACCTTATCACATTGGCTTCTCGGCCTTTTGGCTAAGATCAAGTGTAGTACTGGATTTGCCATGCCTCGTAGTGAATCCATGGCTTCCCGTCAGGAGACGTGGAAAACCTGTCTCCAAACTCACCACTGCCCCATTCTATGTGGGGAAGTATCTTCTACCTGGCTTCCCCATTGTTTCAAAGGCAACATGGGAAGTCTCCCGTGTTGCTGCAGTGACAGCGCATGCCGCTTGCTCTCCCCTTTCACCATGAACCCTAACTGGTAGTAGATGTGCATCATGTTATTGTCTCCATGGTGAATAGGGAGAGCAAGCAGTGTACAATGTGCAAATTGCCCCATCAGATGAGGTCATAAGTTATGTAAGTTCAAGGTGTTGTCTGTACACTTCCTGTACTTCTTGGTTACTAGGGGCCATTCCCTTTTTCAAGCGTGGGCAAAAGGCCACAGCAGGGTTGGGCTTTTTTGCACCAGGGTTCCCTATTTTTTTTTTAAAAAAATCTCTATCCAACTTTTTGCATTTTTTTTGTTTTGCTATGAAATGGTTAAAGTGATTTCTAGTGGACATGGGAGATATTTTAATCATGTTTTGGAACCCCTCCTAGGCCTCCTAGGGATCAAAAATTTTGCACATTGAAAAAATTTTTTAAAAATTAAAAAATGCCCCCAAATGGATCAAGAAATAGCCCAAATATGCTCCCATGTTCTCTATAGGTCATTTTGAGACAGAAATAATAATAACAACAACAATATAATAATTTTGTAAGAGTAGGATATGATCCTCCAAGGTGTCCTGGAATGCTAATGCCCTGGCCATCTGCCATAGCTACTCTACCCTATTTGAAATGACACTATGCCATGCTTTGGTATTGTTTCGAGTGAGATGTCAGGAAGGAACTTGACAGATGTAGCTGCCAATTGCATCTTTTCTTCTTCATTTGAAGCAGCATAGAAATATGAACTCCAGTTGATTCACTGAGAAGCAATGCTAGGTCTTGACTTCTTTGTCACCAAGGTGGCATAACTTATCTGGGTTTGAGTCTGAACATTAAAGGGGCTATTCAGAGGTAACTCGGCATGTTGAAGATGAACGTCGGATTGGTTTAGAGATAGGGTTCAGCCAGTAAAGTGTAAGAGTCTGATCCTTGGACCACCATACTTACGTTTTTGGCATCCTAGGATGCTAAAGGGATGGTCAAGTGATGGATGAGCTCGCTGCCTATCACATGACATCACTGGACTTCTTGTTGAAGCCCTACCCCCAACCAGAGTGGAAGCATCATAGGATGCTTCCCTCCTAACACAGGAAGGCTCCAATGGAGCCAGCACACTTCAGTGGCACTTGGGTGCTGTTTCCCCCCATGTAACTGGGGAAGCATTGCTCTTCTGCCTCCAGGGTCAAAAAGGGCTTTAAAAGGATGGACGTTGCAAGCTATGACCCTGAAGATAGAGTATAGAGCGTTCCCACATGCAGGGAGACCCAGGATCTCTATAATAAGGAGTGCTAGACTCAGAAATAATGAACCAAAACAGGATTTATTGGATAACAACCAGTAGAAAATGCTGGTGGCCCAAAATGCTTGGTTGGTTGCAAAAGAGTCCTTTGAACAAAGGGAAAGCGTTCACTTGCCTCATGCAAAGCGAAAGTACCTTTCTTTGGATCCCAGGTATCCTGTTCCTCTCTGGTCTTTGTAGGCCCACGAAGTCCTGTAAAAACCCCAACATCTGCAGTCTCTGTTGAGGACACCCCCCCCACCCCTATGCACTGCAGCTTGGTTGAGAGAGCAGGTAGACTCGGTAGGTGAGCTAAGAATGCTATTGTCCCAGCAAGCTTAGATTCCAGCCTTGCTTCGTCCATGAATTCTTTGGAATGAGGGCGGAGGGGACGTCCGGCCCCTTAAATAAACTCTGGTGAAGGGTGGAGTTGAGGGCAGGTCACAGGTAGGAGCCAGGACGCAGCCCCTCCACTGTGGTGAGCACATGGCAAGACAAAGAAGCACTTGGCCAGACAAAGGGCTACAGAACAGAGCCATGCAGGTGAATGGCAAACCAAATACAGATACGAACAGCCCCCTAGGGGGCATCACAATTGCCACTTGGAGGCTGGCAAAATGGCATTAGGGTGACCGGGGGTACTCTATCTGTGTGATGAGGTTGGAGGATTCAAGAGGAACAGGACTGGATCTTCACCCTTTGAAATACCTTGGGTAAATCACACTTTCTCCGCTTTAAAGGACGGCAATGACAAAACTTCTGTTAATACATCCTAACCAATATAATTTTTTTTAAAGTCATTATATATATAAGCTGATTTGAAGACACATAAGCTTACTTCTTTCAGCTTCATACTAAACCCAGAATAGATTCAGTGTTTCAAATTTATTGCAGCCACTAGCCACCATAGACGGAAGGTTACATGTAGGACAGAAATGAAACAATATCTTTGCATTTATTGGGATGTTCCTCAGCACCCCAGAGGCAAATTGCCATATGTGTATGCACTAGGCATGGTTTCGAAACCCAAAAATGGCGATTCTAAAATCAAATGGGGGGATTTTTTTTGATTAGTAAAAGAAAGACTTACAAAAAAATTTCCAAAAATTTCTAAAATGTAACTTAATTACTAACGAAATTTGTTAGTAGTTCGTATGCCAGAGCATGCGCATTCCAGATGGTTTTGGCCTACAACTTCCAGAAATCCTAACAGCTGGTAAATTGGCTGGGATTTCTGGGAGTTGTAGGCCAAAACTTGAATAAATCACACTGAATTCTAGATGGGACTCTCCAAATAGGAAGGAGGGAGAGAAGGAGGGAGGGGGTATTCTATTCTTGGAAGCAGCAAAAAGGAGGAGCCCCCCTCGCTCCTCGCTGCCTCTCTCACCCCGATCCTGAGGGAGCGAGGGCCCAAGTTTGCCCAGGCTGAGAGGAAAGGAAGAGGCCCGAGGCTGTGAGGAATGGTGGGAGTTGAAGTCCAAAACACCTACCTGGAGGGCTGAAGTTGGCCCCTGCGATGGGGCAAGGCAGAGCAACGGGGAAGAGAAGGGAGGGGGGAGAAGTGTGGAGGACTACACTTTCCAGAATGCATTGCCTAGCAGCAGCGTCACTTCCAGTTCCCCATAGAAATGCGGGAAAAAGAAGAAGCTGAATGAAGGCGGGAAGGAAATGAGGGGGAGAAGACAGGGAGAAGTGAGTACGTAGTACAATAATTAAGAATTTATTACGATCATAACGCAAATTGTTGGGCTCAAGGACCGTAAAAGAAAGTCTACTTCCTGGTTAGCTGCCGTGATGCGTATAAACTAGAAAGTCCCATTACATACGAATCACTTACGATTTCTTTTGATTTTCATAACTTTTTTCTCATGCCTAGTATGCACTATCTGCAGTGTGAATAATTCTATCATATGTACAAATATGAGGTTTCAAGATGTGTTTTCTGTGTCTTGGGCCTGAAGCATTCTTGAGAAGGTGCAGAGCATTTTCCCCTTGACAATGGATTAATTACAGAGTGACCACACATGCCAGGGATTTGTTAGAAAGACTTTCAGATCAAAGGGCAGCATATTCTGGCTGTATTAAGCCTCCGGCATCCCATTTTCTAGAAATTACAGTAAGTAACCTCTGTCAAAATGCATCTAAGCAGCCTGGCTCTTCCATTTTTCCATTGCTGACTATCTTCAAAGTGGTATACAGTTCGCCATTAATTAGGCAGGTTGTTATCTCCACCTTCGAGGTTGCTAGGGGATCGTACATGTCTACGGGATACAAGAGAAATTATTAATAAATAGCCAAAGCCCCCCAGGACAAGGCAACCCCCCACATTATTCCTACACAACACAAGCAACCACTTGCAAAGATTAATGAATGACAATATAAAATTAAAGCACTTTCCAACAACTTTTTTAAAA